>KV008279.1:0-24196 GCA_001598015.1 Dorcoceras hygrometricum
CTACCGAGAAGAGCCGGGTTCTTGAAACACCGGTTGGAGCCAGGCACAAGTGCCAGCGATGTAACACGCTAAAACATCCTATGAATGTCGTAGAATGTTAATTTGTTTTTCGTATTGATCGCCTCCCGGTTCTCTGTTTATTGTTCTTCCGCTGCCTAGCCGGGGGGCGGATCCGGATCCCCAACAGACTTGACTGTGGCTGAGTACGTCAAGAAGTTCGATAGAGGCTGCCACTTCTCTCCTCTCATAGCCAACGATCCTGTGGAGAAACTGCAGCATTCCTTGGATGGTTTGAGCCCCTCTATCCGCAGAGATGTACTGATGGCGGATCTGATAGAATATGCCGTCGTGTTGAAGAGGTCCTTCAGGTTGGAGCAAACTCTGAAGGACATACGAATGGAGGCACAGAGGAAGAGACCATTTCAACCTCAACAACAGCAAGCACAGGCCAAGAGGCCATTTTCGGGACTGCAGAATCAGCAACAGGACCAAGTTTAGTATAAATCCGTTTGAGAAGCTACCCCTTTATGCATGTTGGTAATGCTCATATGTATCAAGATCATCTCGGCCAGTGGCAAAGGCCGTTACAGCTGGAAAAATGCAGAACCAGCAAGCTCCAAGGCCTGGGATTCCAGTAGAGAAACCCACTTGCACAAATTTTGGACGTCGGAATTATGGGAAATGTCTGAAGGGAGCCAGAGTCTGTTACAAATTCAAGCAGTCGGGACACATGTCTTTCTAGTGTCCCTACATGAAGCAGCCTGCTACAGGGAGAGTTTACGTGATGCAGGTTATCAGGCCCGGTGCTCAATATAGAGAATAACCACGCAAAAATACAATCGGGGAAGCATTTAAAAAGTGGCTAAAATTTTTCACTTTGGCCTGACTTAGAAAACATAAGTTAAAATACAATGATACTCAGAATACTGCTTTTACCAACCACAACAGATACAAACATATAGAGCGTCTACCAGTGATATAGACATAACAAGTCTCTCGCTCAACATAGACACAAATTAGCAATAGAACATCACATCGGGCATTCCTCATGTGATGACTCTACTACATAACTATATATTATACATAACTAGGACACTCTATCCACCTCATGGGGCACCACCATCTGAGCCATCTCCGCGACCAGCTGAGAAACCTGTATAACCTGAACAACACACAGGCAACAAAGACAATCCAGCCCCAGAGGGACATGGGGTCAAAGCCCAGTACAGAGAGCAATATAAAACAGCATGCAGATAGAGCAAGATATAAATGTGATGCTATGAATGAGAACAGGGAGTTCAAAAGAATGCGCACAACTGAATACCAGAACTGGGAGTGGTCACCGAATGTGTGAGAGAAAGGGAGTTACCCAGACGCTCGATCACACATGGTACCAACCACAACAGATTACAGGGATGGCCGCAACTCATGTGAGAGAATGGGAGCTATCCATACGCTCAATCACATAAAACATCGGCACCAGCCAGGACTGCAAGGCCATATCGCATATGAGAACTGGGAGCTACCCAGGCGTTCAATCACATGCACCCTGTCAACAAGGAATAGCTCAACAGAAAACAACAATAGATCATGGGTTCTCACAGCAGGCTGTTAACAATGGCTCGACAAAGGAATGAGCAGAACAACATGACATGCGTGTATTCATAACAACTTGCAGAGTAATATACACAAACAGATGCAAGCAACAGCACAGAAGTAACAGCATACACACTGCTCAACATAACAGCACACGCCATTTATACACAAGTCCATCTCAAAGCTGTAATCATAAGCTCACATCCGTACCTTAGTTCTGAGCTACAATTACCACAATAAAGTCCCGAGCAACTCAAATCTCCCACCTGCTTGGCCAAACAACACAACAAAACTCATGGACTACGCACATAAACTCTAACTGGGAGCTACGAGCTCAACTAGCTCTGTCCTACCCTTCTAGCACAACAGACAACTCTAAACGAAGCATAAGGTATGATCTAGCTCTTACCCGAAAGCACTACCTGAACGGAAAAGCAAATCCAACGAAATGCTAACAGACTACACAAGGTAGCTCCTTTCGCGATCTTCTTCCAGCTTAACTCAAGCCTTCGAAAGAGGTATAAGAAGAAATTTCTTGGCAAGAGGAGTCCAGCGCTACCACTCTTGCTCCAATCGGAATCTTCTACCGTCGGTAATCGGAGAATATAAGCTTTGGTGAACAGTAACTAGGGTATCGCGACAGAGTAAGGTTACGGGAAATATTTCTAAGTGTTTGGGAAAATATCGCGTTCGAAAGGTCAAAGTCCTCTATATAACAACTTAAGTTCCCCAAATATGATGAACAGTAACCACCGACCACACTGACTCAAAGCTGATACCCACTCAGATCTGATTATCACTCCAGATCTGGACCATACGCTAAACCAGCGCCCTACTACCAAACGAAGTCGCACCGAAGTCCACTATTCGACTGGACACGTCATCCCGCTAATACCAAATCTTCTATCTTTAAACGGAGCCGCATCGCAACTCAGATCTAGATGACCAGATCTCACACAAGTACTAACCACCGTTCACTAATACCCAAAACGGCGTCGCGCTGCCTTCCGGTCTAATAACCCAAAACCGGTCCACACCAACCCCTCAAACCGGGCCGGTTCACACAGCGCTAACAACTTACGCATCTCAAATCTTCTTTCTTCCAAACGACGACGTTTCGCTACCCGCACAGGACATCAATTAACGTATCTCCAATACTTTGTGACAACCAGATTTGACTTCTAGCCTTGATTTCCATTAGCCAATGCCAAATCCAAAATCACCAACCAACACTTCTCAACTCCTCGAACCTTCCCAGCTTAAGCTCTGATACCAAAAATGTCAGGCCTCGTGCTCTTAACAGAGTAAAATCATACAATCACACGCGGAAGCTATCAAAAAGCGGGTACAATTTTTGCTTTTGACCTGACGGTTTAAAACAATATAATTTAAAATAGTGCGATACTCAAAATAGATATCCCAGTTCACGAAACCGACCAAACTACAAATGGCTACAAGCCAACAACAACAGTATAGCATCAAAACAACAACAACAACATGTATCAGACTCCAACAACAAAATACAACAACAAAGCACAGGGCATCCCCTGGCTAACTGTACTGATACATATAAATATGCTATACACTACTGGGATACTCTAACCACCTCCTGAGGCACCACCAGCTGGGTTAAAACCACGACCAGCTGTAAAACCTGGATTCCCTGAAAACAACACAAACAAGGAAAACAACCAAGCCCCAGAGGGACATGGGGTCAAACCCCAGTATGGAGAGCAACTGAAGTAGCTAAAGGAAATGCATAAGATAAAATGCAGATGCTATGCATGAGACACCGGATAACAGCTGAAGGCTACAACCAACAAGGGAGCCAAGGAACTCAAACATAGCTCCACGAGATCAGCAATGAATCAGTGCATGCCGTTTCCTCGCCCATGAACTGTGGTAGTTAACCACTCGACGCATGGTGGCTAACAAATCCCAGCAGGGAGATGAGAGTGCGGTATTGCCGCTCGCCCTCGCATCCTGGTAAGAAACAACAATACAACGGAATACAAAGCAATGGTTGCAATAGAATATTAATGCAATATGGGAAATGCGTGTATGCATAAAAATAGCAGCTAAAATCAACAGCAATCATGTATGCACACAGCAACATCCACGGCAATGCACAAGCAGCCATCTAACATTAAATCTCACGCCAATTCCCAGCTACATCAAGCTCAGATCCGTACCTTCCAATTCTGCTAAACGCTCACCACAACAAGGCCCATGAAATCTGATTCCAACCTGCTAAAATCACACGCAAGGTTTCAGGAAAAATACAACCAAAACTCACGGCCCTGCACAAGAACTCACGGTTGGAATTTCACATACACAAACCAACCTTCAATCCTACCCAAACAACTTAACAGGAAGCTTAAAACAAGGCCAGGAACAATATCTCAAAGCTAAATCGAAAAGTTACCTGCAACCACGAAACGCACGAATGTGAGCAGCAACTTCGTGCTTTTGCTCCAGCCAACTACAGCCTCCAAAATGGGTATGGAAAGAAAGAGCTTTCCAAGAGGAGTCCAATGCTACCTCATATTTTGTAGGGGCCGACAGTTTAAAAATGCATGAGATGATCTCAAAAAATGATCATATGCTACAGAAATTTTTTTTAAAACATTTTGTAGAACAGATTTAAACTTCGCAAAGATAAAACAGATTTGGATCAAAAACTGACAAAGCATGGGATTTTTTAAAACTGAACTAGTGCTACTGATTTTTCCCATTTACAGAGATTAATAGATAAATTACTATTGAATTCACAAAACCTCCATTCCATTTTTCTCTACTTTTGTCTCATGTCAACTATATTAGTTAAGTTGATGGTGATGCCACAGAATATTTTATTGCGATCTCGACCAGTTTAAGCTCACAACAGGAATATTATGATATCACAATGATTTTTTTTCACTATCTACGAAAACCAAATAGCACATACAAAAGCACTAAATTGCCGTACACACAGATACCTTCTCGAATCTGTGTCAGCTCTACAGAAGATGTATCATTGTATTCAAAAATCATTACTTCCCATATCTTTATAATATGAACTTAACAACATTTTAAAAACCTTTGAAATTTTTTAGCACAAAGTTTTCAATCTAAAATGCTCTTTCAAGAACAACCTGCTCTGATACCACTTGTCAGGATCGGATCAGATCGCATCCAGGATATTTTGTGAGACCCAAAAGCTTATTGGATTAATTTAGTTAATTAATCGGGTTTTGTATAGAACAGATTTGGCGTGAACAGATCTGGGATGGACCAGCTTTGAGCTGGTATGCTTGGAAAGCGTATCGGGCTTTTATATTTGTGTATTGGAACAGCTCTGGACAGTTGTGGAGTCCTGCTGGGTAGTAATCAGATTTGGAGAGTTGAGATGTGCTGGTTGGTGATTTCGGTTTTGGCATTGGGTGAGGGAAATCAAGGCTAGAGTTCAAATCTGATTGTTGCAAAGTATTCGGAGTACGATGGTTGAATGTCCTGCATGGGTAGTGAAACATCTTCGTTTGGAAGAAACCAGATTAGAGTCGCGTTAATTGTTAGCGCTGTGTGAACCGGACTGGTTTGAGGGTTTGGTGTAGACCGGTTCTGGGTTTCTAGACCGGAAAGCAATGCGACGCCGTTTTTTATATTAGGGAGTGCTGGTCAGTATTTGAATGAGATCTGGTCTTTAAGATCTGGATGGCGATGCGACGCCGTTTAGCGATAATAGATTTGGTGTATACTGATGACGTGTACCAGTGGAATAGTGGACGTCTGTGCGACGTCGTTTTGAAGGAAGTTCAGATCTGTTTTAGCATAAGGTTTAGATCTGCAGTGGTACTCAGATCTGAGTGGGTATCAGCTTTGAGCCAGTGTTGTCGGTGGCTACTGTTCATCAGATTTGGGGAACTTAAGTTGTTATATATGTTAGAGTAGATGCCCAACTAGCCAACTTGTGGCGTGTGGGTTTTATTGACTCTTGTGTATAACGATCTTTATTTATGAAATACGCATTTCTATTATGGCATTCTTTATTTTTCATTATGTTATAATGTTAAAAATTGTGTTGGATAAATACCTAGAATGCACCATAGTGTATGTTAGATGTGATAGTGGATATGATGGCTATCATGAAACACATCTAATAGTCACTGTGTATTCTAAAAACGTTCCTAGTCGATTAGGCCGTCAAAATGAGGATAAGGCCGCCCGAGCTTGAGACTAGCATCTACGATGTGAAGTACCATGTTTCATTGGTAGGGAACATTGTGATGTTCTGTAGCATGCAGATGGATAGTGACCTGGTGATCTATCGAACTACCCTCGTTCGATGCTTTGTTGTCGAGGATTCACCGCTCGCTTTTATGCGTGGATATCCTATGCTATCTGAGGAGATAATGGTGTGATAAATCTCTGGCCAGAGTACTGGATGTGTTTTAGGTAAATGGATTTGCCTAGTAACACTCGTGATGTCACTATTTGATCTCCGAGATGTATGCATAGTTATCGGATCTCTAGCGACAATCGATTTACCAATGGTCGTTGATCTGATCGGGATATATGTGTTTAAAGGACCATACTGTACGCTAACCACGACCAACTGGTTCTTGCAGGCACTATCAGTGATACTTAGGGGGTCATGGGGCGATGTTGCTAGGCGCTTTACCATGATCCGATGGGTCAGTCCGAAATTGTGATTTCGGAGTCGCAATGGTTGTGGGCCCACGGCTAGCTGTATCCCTGAACCATTGAGGGTCACACAAGTACTGGATTCACGATTCCCACATGGAAACTGTGCTCAATGTGTTGAGCATAGGAGGAGGAATTTAGGGAGTGCGACTTCCTAAAAGTCAACAGGGGTCAAATTGCGATTTCCCATAGTTTAGGGGCTAAACTGCAATTTTGGACTATGTGGTCTGAAAAATTGTTTTCACATCATAATACTCAGTTTTGGAAATTGTGTAGATCGGTCCTATCAGATCATCGATCGGAGTTATGATGAAGCCACGGTGATAGGGATGAACCGAATGTTCATACGTTGGACTGGGCCCGCTCCAGGTCCAATGGGCCGGTACAAGCCCATCACACCTATACTTATTCTTGAGCCTAGGTTTGTATGACATAACATTGAATCACACAAACCCTAGCTCCAAAAAGCCGTCGCCCCCTTCTCCTTCCCTTCTCCTCTCGGCCGACCACCACGCGCCACCGCCGCGCCGCCACTCGCCGGCCCACGCGCCGCCGCCGTCCGTTTGCTTTGTGGTCGGACTTGTTCCAATCACGTCGACGAGGAGATTCCGTTCGTGTCAAATTCGTCAGCTCTTCTAGTGCAGACTGACGAAGGACTTTTGCATCCAGTCGTGGACCGGATTAAGGAGATCTACCGCCGCCTACCTTGAAGTGCCGGATTCCCTGTGAATCTGGTCGGAGCCAGACGCCTAGACACCAGAAAGGTAACAATTCAAACACCCTATGGATGTTTAATTGTTGTTATTATTATGTATTGAACGATTCCCGGTGCAAAATTTTGAAACTTCCACTGCGCCCCGGGAAACGGGATCCGGATCCGCCACTACGCCAACAATATAGAGGACTTTGACCCTTTGAACGCGATATTTTCCCCAAACCTTGGAAATATTTCCCGTAACCTTACTCTGTCGCGATACCCTAGTTACTGTTCACCGAAGCTTATCTTACTCCGATTGTCGGCGGTAGAAGACTTAGATTGGAGTAAGAGTGGTAGCGCTGGACTCCTCTTGCCAAGGCGTTTCTTCTTATACCTCTTTCAAGGCCTGAGTTAAGCTGGAAGAAGATCACGAAAGGAGCTACCTTGTGTAGTCTGTTAGAATTTCGACGTATTTGCTTTTCTGTTCAGGTAGTGCTTTCGGGTAAGAGCTATATCCACCCTTATGCTTCGTTTAGAGCTGTATGTTGTGCTAGAAGGGTAGGATAGAGCTGGTGGAGCTCGTAGCTCCCAGTTTGTGGTTTCTGTGCTACTGTCCCTGAGTCGTTGTTTGTGTTTGGCTAAGTAGGTTTCAGATTTGAGTTGCTCGGGACTTTGTTGTGGTAATTGTATCTCAGAACTAAGGTATGGATGTGAGCTTGCTTTACAGCTTTAGATTGAGCATGGGTATTATGTGAGCTGCTGTGTATGCTATCATTTGTTTGCCTCAGTTTTGTGCTGACTGTTATATATATGTTGCATACACGCATTTTTCATGTTGAGCTCAAATCTTGTAGCCATGCCTTGTTGTGCTAATCTATGAATACCAGGATGCTTGTATTGAGGCCAAGCGGTAATACCGTCAGCCTCATCTCCCTGCTGGGTTGTTGTTCACCGCTATGAGTCGAGTGGATAGCTACCACACCTCATGAGTTGGTCAACAGCAAGTTGAGTGATTGTTATGCATCTGGTACTGTGAGACGAGTGGGTAGCTCCCATATACTCACACACACCGTGGCCACTATCTTCCAGTTGATTGGATATCATTTGTTGAGCTGCTATTGAGATTCCTTTGGCTCCCTGTTCCCGTTGCAGCCTTCTGTTTGTACCCAGCTACCTCATGCATAGCATTTGCATATTAAATGTTGCTGTCTATTAGCTATATTTCAGTTGCTCTCCGTACTGGGGTTTGACCCCATGTCCCTATGGGGCTGGATTGTCGTTGTTGCCTATGTGTTGTTCAGGTTATCCAGGTTTCTCAGCTGGTCGAGGAGATGGCTCAGCTGGTGGTGTCCCAGGATATGGATAGAGTGTCTCAGTTATGTATAATATATAGTTATGTAGTATAGTCTTCACATGGGGAATGTCCGATGTGATATTCTATTGCTATTATGCATCTATGTTGAGCGAGAGACTTGCGATGTCTGTATCTTTGGTAGACGCTCTATATGCTTGTATTGTTGTTGCTTGATTTTCAGTTGTTGTAAAACCAGTATTTGACTATCATTATATTTTAACTTATGATTTTCTAAGTCAGGCCAAAGCGAAAAATTTTAGCCACTATTTTAAATGCTTCCGTGATTGTATTTTGCGTGGTTAACTCTGTGATGTGCACCGGGCCTGACATAATTTAAAAACTACAGAGGGCCGTGCGTGATCTGATCGAAAAATCATTTTGGAGCTAAAATAGCTCCTGGTTCTTGAAAGGTTTGAACATCAAGAGTAGATCGAGTCTGGTCAAAAAATCAGGCGGAATAAAACCTGGAGTACTCCTGAAAATTGAAACTTGATTAAGAACATTTTAAAACATGAATGCAGAAAGCAGTGAATTATTACACAGGAATTTCTTTATAAAAGTTCGAAGCCATAGCCTCTACGTCTCATCTTCTTTCAAACTGGAATATTTTCACCAGAAGACTTTGATTTATACAAAGCTGTACAAACCACTATGATGGGACTCACAACACTGCCCAAGATAAACTCCTAGACTCCGCTCTGTTCTCAAATTTGTTCACTTGTTTAACGTCTCTGTAAGAAAGACTACATTGATTTGATTTGATTTACATTCACTTAAGTTCTTTCATTCAGCTCTCATATTTGTGGGTGAATGTGTGTGTGTGTGTGAAAACTAATCTATTTTAGCTCAGCTCTCATATTTGTTGCCTCACACACTATCATCTTCTTCATTATCTTCAAATATTACGACGACATCTGTTGGTGGTGCATAGCTTGATATTCTGTTCTAGTCCAAATCGGCACTCTATACACACACACACAGCTTGAGAGTCTTGCGATCTCAAATGGACTCTTGCTATCTTCATCAGTTCAGCTTGTGTTGGATCTGGAAATAGATCTGACATGATGGACTCTTGCTATTTTCATCTGTTCAGCTTGTGTTGGATCTGGAAACATATATGACATGATTTTGATGAACACAAAACTTTCTGTGTTGCATACAGATGTATTTATTTGATCTTGCAGGCCAGATTGAAAGATCAGCTTAGAGCTTAGCGAAACAGATCAGATGACTAAGAAGCTCAAAGGTCTAAGCTGGAACAGTATGGGATGCCCAAACTGATCCAACAAATGATATCCAAGCTGACCCAGCTCGGAGCAAGAGCATCTTAGAAGATCAGATAAGAGCCGAACTGAAGAAATGTACAGTATAAGAAGAGCTGAGCTCAGTTACAAAGTGCAGATCGGTTAAAATGGAGATTCGAGTTAGAAAAATATAGAATCAGCTTAGAGAAGCAGCACAAAGTAGAATCAGTTCAGATCAGATGAGAAGAAAGCATGTTGGATATGTGTAACAGATCAGATCTTAATTTTGATAAACACAAAACCTGCTGTTATGTTTCTAACAAATTAATCAAGTGCGCAGGTCTAAGATGAAGTAGATCAGACGCGAGGTGAAGAAGCACGCTGTATCAGATAAGCTGCGAGCTTAAGAAGCGCGCTGTAGCAGATTGGAAACGAGCTTAAGCAGATCGAACGCAAGTTGAGAGCGACGAACTGAGTGCAATTGAGAAGATTTCCAAGCTGGAACAGTAGGGGACGCCCAAACTAGTCCAGCAGATGACATCCGAGCTGATCCAGCTTAGAGCGAAGATCAGCACAGAAGAAACTAGTTCAGAGGAGGTTTCAGCTCGGGAGAGAATCGTACAGTTAAGAGAACAAGTTCAGATCAGAGTTCAGCTTACAATTCAACAGATCAGATCAGATGAATTAATTCAGAGTGAAAATCTTAGAGAAGATTAGGTTCGGTTCAGAACAGATGAATAGTATTCAGTTCAGAGATCATCTTAGAGCATATTAGAGAAGAGCATATCAGAAGCAGTTCAAGTCAGATTAGAAGCACAGTGAGAATTAGATAAGCCAAGAGCAGTTCAGGATAGAAAATATTATAATTAGCTCAGATCATATTAGAATCGCAGTGAGAATCTGAGAAGCTCGGAATTTAAAATAGATCAGATCGGGTAATCAGCTCAGACAAAATCAGTGTGATATATATATATCAGTTCAGTGTGAATAGCTCAGAGCAGAATTTGTTCAGAACAGCTGAGAACGTCTGAACTGGATTATTACAGAAAAGAGAGAAACGAATAGATCCGATTAGAGCTTAACACAACAGAATCAGCTCAGGGCAGAACATAACAGAGCAACATAGATAGAATCAGCAGAGAGATGATTAGCTTAGAGCAGATTATAGAAGAGCATATTAGATCCGATTAGAGATTAAAAGAACAGAATCAGCTCAGGGCAGAATAGAACAGAACAGCATAGATAGAATCAGCATAGAGTCGATCAGCTTAGAGCAGATTAGAGCATTCAAGAGTAGCTCAGAGCAGAGAAATGAAACAGATAAAAGCGGAACAGAAATGAACGAAGCAGCTTAGAGCTTAACAGAGCCGATCAGCTTAGGGCATATTAGAACAGATTTAGAACAAGATCAACTTAGAGAATAAGCGCAGAAACAGCTCAAGAGCAGAAAGACTTAGATTAGAACAGTTTAGAGCAAATCAGCTCGGAGCAAATTAGAGAAGATCAGATCAGATCAGCTCAGACGAATTAGTCTATACAAGATTTATTCAGCTACTACAAGACAAGCTAATTTGTATTATCGAGACAGAGCTCAAAGTCAACAAAGTCTGCAACGCATCAAATGACGATAGAGCTCAAAGTCAACAAAGTCTGCAAACACATTTAATGACGAAAGACACAAGGTACAACAATGTCAGAACTTTAGAAGACTTTTCAACGGTTAGGAACTTGTTTCCAACAGATATATCTGCACAGAGGCTTTTTATATGCGAAAGAGACAATGAACAGAAAGTGTAAGATGCACGAGAGAAAAAAACAGAAAGAGCAAGTGCATGTGCAATAGTCGAGAGCTTGTACACTCAGGTGACAACTGGTGTACAAGCTGAACTAGTTCCCAGGTGTGAGCTGTTGCACAGGCCGAGAGCTTAAACGTAGAATCTATAGTCGACCGCACAACTTGGGAAGAAGATGAAGATATCAGATTAGATAGAAGCACTTCCTAGAGTGTGAGATGTAATATTTAATAGAGTGAGCATACACTGTAAATCTCACACACACAACATTCACTCATATATTCGAGAGATGAGCGAAACAGATTAGAGTGAATGTCAAACACAAAATCATTTTAGTGTTTGGAACAGAGATGTTAAACATGTTCTTAGTGAAACAAAGTCACACAGCCTGCGAGCTGGTGTGCAGTAGAGTGTGTTAGGAGTTCTCACAGCGGGCTGTTCCATCGGGTCTGTACAGAATGCTGTAAGATCAAATCTTCTAGTGAATCCTTTCAGCAATGCAAGAAGGGGAGATGTAGGATATTGAGCTCTGAACTTTCAGAAACAAATTCCTGTGTTTGTTTTTATTTACAGCTTTCTTCATAGTATACATATTTTAAAACTGTTTTTTAAACTTTCATGTTTCAGAGAGTATTTCTGGTTTCTTTACGCATGATTTCTTATCATATCTGATCTACCTCTCGATGTTAAAACCTATCAAGAACCAGAGCTATTGCAGCTTGTATTTTCACTAGCTCAGATCGTGCGCAGCTGCGCTCCATGCTGTTTCAGCTTAGGCGCTCCCTTGCTGATTCAACTTAGGTGCAGCTCTACTCCGTACTGATTCAGCTTAGGCACGATCTGTCCCTCCCCACTTCGTGTTTTTTATTTTAAACCATTATTAACATCACGGAATCTGTTTTTTTGATCCATGAATTGGTGTCCGAGCTGTGTGAGAGCTCACGGTACCAGTTTTTTCTACCCTTCAAAGAAGCTATGATGAGAACAATATAGAATCAACTCATAGAAGCAGTTCTACAAGAGCATATCAGAGCTTAAAATAGATCAGATCGGGAGATCATATAAGCAGCTCAGGAAAAATCATCTTAGAATATACAGAGCAGAGAAGCACAGATAGAATCAAGAGAGAGTCGATCAGCTTAGAGTAGATAAGAATAAGAGCAGCTTAGAGAAAAAGCACAAAAACAGCTCTAGAGCATAAAGACTCAGATTAGAACAGTTTAAAGCAGATCAGCTCATAGCAACTTAGAGAAGAGCACAATAGATCAGATCAAAGATTCGACCAAACCAGATCAGACCAGAGCAAAGCTTAGACCAGACCAGAAGGAGATCAGATCAGACGAATTAGTTTGTACAAGCTTTATTCA
This sequence comes from Dorcoceras hygrometricum, assembly GCA_001598015.1. Lineage (NCBI taxonomy): Eukaryota > Viridiplantae > Streptophyta > Magnoliopsida > Lamiales > Gesneriaceae > Dorcoceras > Dorcoceras hygrometricum. The sequence continues at coordinate 12,735 of KV008279.1, forward strand.
GAATACTAGAAGACAAACTAATTTGTCTTATAGAGACAGAGCTCACATGTTCAAAGTCATCAAAGCATGCAAATACATTAAATGATGAAGGACACAAGGTACAACAATGACAGAACTTTACACAAGCTTTTCAGCAGCTAGGATCCTTTGTCCAACAGTAACATCAGCTCAGAGGCTTTATATACAAGTTGGAAGAAGGGCATGAAAAAAATAGTCGAGAGCTGGTACACACAAGTGGCAGTTGGTGTACAAGCTGAGAGCTGGTGCCCAGGTGCGAGCTGCACACAGCCGAGAGCTTAAACTCAGAATCACTATAGTCGACTGCACAACTTGAGAAGAGGATGAAGACATCATCTTAGGAAGAAGCACTTCCCATTGTGTGAGATTTATTATTTCAGAGAGTGCGCTTACACTATAAATCTCACATACACAGATTCACTCACATATATGAGAGCCGAGAGATGAAGAGAATAGATGAGTGAATCAAAACTCAATACTTATCAATGTTGTCTTGACACGAAGACGTAAAACTTAGTGTTTGTAGTATTTCTCACAGAGATGTTAAATAAGTGAAAACAAAGTGTCTAGGAGTCTCACTTTGGGCAGGGGTAAGTCCCAATTGAGGTGGGTCTGTACAGATTGCTATAAAATCAAAGTATTCTAGTTATGTCTTCCAGTTTGGAAGAAGGGGAGACGTATGAGATTCAGCTCCGAACTTTCAGAAATAAATTATGTGTTCTCTGTGTTTTATTTGATTATCAGCTTTCAGTTTTCATGTTTTTAAGCGTTTTAACAAATTAATTTTATAGAGTATATCATATTTTTCCACTTGGTTTTTATACCAGATCTGATATACTTCTTGGTGATCATTAGTTTTCAAGAACACGAGTTATTGCAACTTAGGAATCAGATCGTGCATGACCAATTCTGATGAGCATCGTCTTGATGCACTCTGAGCTGGTCAGCCCCTCCCCACTCCGTGTCTTTTTTGAATTTTTAATCCATGAACTGGTGCCCGAGCTGTGTGAGAGCTCCTAGGTTCCAGTTCTCGGACCCTTTAGCTTTTATATAAATAGTATCTGTTCTGTTGTTACCATTGAACACAAGTTCCTAGCTGATGAAGAAATTATGTAAAGTTTCCGACTCTTGTACTTGTCTTCCTTTCATCGTACATTAGTTGGTGAGGCCATTTATTATCTTTTTACTGTCTTTGAGCTGATGTAGACGTATTAGAGCAAATAGTTTGAACCTTTCTCATCTGTCTGAGTAAAGCTTTGTTCAAAATACTTTTGTTAGGACCGAAGGATAGGAAATTAATGCAAGCAAGCGCTGCTACTGATAAATTAAAAATTTTGCGCTGCTATAAAGGAGCTACAATAGCTCATGGTTCTTTAACATTAAAACAGATAGAGCACCAGAGATAGATCTGGTATGAAATATAATCATGCGGAAAACACCAGAACTGAATCCTAATTTTAAAACCAATGCAAACAGATTTCTGTTAGAAATCTGTTTAACTATGCGTGTGTGATAACTGTGTATGCGTGCATGCTAATAATTAAAGTGCATATGCGGAGTAAATAACAGAATACAATACACTGATATTTGTTTCTGGAAGTTCGGACATCAATGTCCTACGTCTCCCCTTCTTCCTTCTTCAGGAATGTTCTACTAGAAGATGAGTCACCGAGCCTCGCTCCAGGTGAAACCCTATCCTCAGCAAATGCACACCAGCCGCAACTGTGTATCTAACTAAACAGGAACATGTTTAACGTCTCTGTTCAAAGACTACAATGATAGTTTTTGTGATTCACTCGCTATTCTAAATAGATCAACTCACGAAATGTGCGAGTGAATCTGTAGGTGAGATTTTTACAATGTGAACACTCTATTTTTTTCTGTTTCTCACACACTAGGAAATGCTCTACAAAAGCTGATTTAGACTCAGCAGTCGACACTCGTAGTAAACTCCTCTCTAATGACGGTCGACTGCTTCGTCTCTGTTTTTCTTCCCTTTTTGTTGTTGTCTCCTTTTCGTTTTTAATCTTTTCTGTGCATCAAAAACCACCTTTCTTCAATGGCGCTTCTCGTATATAAAGCCTCTGTTCAAATTCAATCCGTTGGACACAAGTTCTTCCCGTTGAAAGATGTTCTGTAAAGTACTGACAGGGAGTTGTCCTTGTGTCCTTTCTTTTGCAGGCTTTTGTCTTCTTCTGAATAAGCTTTTGAAATTTGATCAGCTTCTGCTTGCGTATCTTCTGTTCACATCTTAATATGCTCAGCAGTTGACTTCTAAGTTCCAGTAAATCTTCATATATGTTGTCAACTGCTGATTTCTTCAACATCTGAAGCATCTTACTGCTGATCACTCTTCTGCTGAATCGTTCTTCTGTTTACTGTTGATTGCCTCAACTGATCAACATCTCTGCTTCAACGTCTGTTTCTTCTTCATCAGCTGATTCATTTTCCCTTTAGCGCTCCAGCTGGTTCAACTTGTCTTGGCACATCCGCTGTTGTATCTTCGTCTTTGCGCTACTTCTGATACAACTTTGTCGCAACAGCTGATCAACATCTTATTTGTTCTCCAGCTGGTCTTTCTTCATCTTAACGCAACAGCAGGTCCATAGCGTTCGAGTTGATTCTTAGTGTTCCAGCTGGTTCAACTTATTGCTCCAGCTGGTCCATCTTCTCCTTTAGCGAATATCACAGCTGCTGGTCTAATTTGGCCTCCGCCTAATTACGAACAACTGACTCAACTTTGGACGTCTCCATTGCTAATCCAGCTGCCGTCTAAGTGATAAACCAAACCAGCTGTGAACTTTATCTTTTCTCCAGCTGATCCATCTTTGCGCACCAGCTGGTTCAGTTGCTCCAGCTGATCCATCTTCGCGCACATCTGAACCAACTTGCATATTTTCGCATGAAACCAGTTACTCCCTCCGGAACGGTCCAACGAGCACAACACATAAAACTTTGTTTGATGACCTAAGCTGCTTTTCGACCAAATTCCTTCGTTTAGGCCTCCGAAATCGCGTTTAAATGTTTTCAGCTCTTGTTCTGCTACGGTATCTGATTCAACTTCTCTTGTTGTATTTCCAGCTAACATCTGCACACTTAGTAGAAACGTTAGAAACACAATAACAGGTTTTTTGTAATTCAAAACTCAGATCTGGATCTGTTATCCAGATCCATCAACTTTGTCCATCTGAGCTGGTAGCCTATGCTGATCTCATATGGACTTTGCTCTGATCCATTCTTCAATTAAGTTCTTCTATTCTTATGTAAATTTATCTGTTGTGAAGTTCGACCTGATCTGTGCATTGAACTACATTGTTCTTATTCATCTTGATCTGATCTGTTCTGAGCTGCTCTGAGCTGACTACTATTCTACTATGTTCTATTCGGATCTGCTCTGTTTTGCTCTAATCTGATTCACTATGCTCTGTTCGTTTTTCTGAGCTAATTTCTCTTGAACTCATCTGATCTTTTCTGCTTATCTCTAAAATGATCTATTTATGATCTGTTCGGCTTTTACTGCTATGACTCTTTTGAGCTGCTCTTGATCTCATCTGTTCTAAATTCATTCTACTATGCGCTTCTAATGTGATCTGTTACTGCGCTTGCTCCCTGAACTGAACTGCTTCTATGAACTGATCTCTAGTGCTCTTAAATTGAGCCCAACTCGTCTTATACTGTACAGTTCTTCCGTCCTTAGCTCGGCTCTGATATGACCTATATTCATCTTAGCCTGCACACTCAATTACGTGTTAGAAACAAAGCAACAAGTTTTGTGTTCATCAAAATTAAAATTTGATATGTTTCACAGATCCAACATGTTCACAATTCGACCCATAACATTGAACCATGGTTATGCGACCGGGTCCTGAATTTGCAAACCCCAATCCTCTGGATCGGGTCGGTGACTCAACATGTGGCCAGGTCTAGATTTTGGTTGTCTAGTTGTCTAAAACAAAAGTTGAAAAAAATTCACTCCTCTACATAGGATACTAACACCTGTTGTCGGCCCACGTGTATTACATTTTAATTCACTATACATTTAATGTGTTTTCAGAAAATAATATTTCAATAATAAATTTTAAGATTTTACTATATGATATTATATTTTCGTGTTTTTTCTTTTTTGCTTCGCTATAGGTCATATCTTTTAGCACGTTACACGTACTAAAACATAATTCCATAATAATAAAGTAGTCGACCAACTTTCTTTCATGTCCCTAAAAACTTCTTTAAAGACTATTGATAATCTTTCAATACGCATGTATTTTCGGTCTTGACCAAACCAATGGAAAAAAATTTCTTCAGAAATTCTTGACGTTTTTTTGATTTTGTTTTTTGTAAGTACTCCTCACAAAGGAAAAAAAAAACTTATGAGTAAAATTGTGTATTATGTGATATTTATGATGTTTTATAAGTATCTTTGGGCGGTTGTTTTCTAAAACAAGGAATGCATGAGATGACAATTTTATAGATGTCAAAACGGGTAGAAGCTAGAATCGTGATTGCATCATGAAATGATATTTTGTTTCTGTTATGCTAAGATTTAATAATACTATAAAAAAAATTCAAAGGAACGTCATGTTGATGGGATAAGTTACTTTTGGCCAAATTCTTCTATGGACATCTTCTTGGTCGAGTCATAGATACAATTATTGCATAGTGCGATTTACTTGATTGATGTGATTTATAGATTTCTTTGAAAGTTCATCTGTTATGCATCTATATAACAATAGTAGATCCCCGTTACAAAAAATATATGTAGTAAAAGATTCGTGCCAACAACGATCTATTGAAACATGCCAGGTGAACGTATAGTAACGAAGGTCTTTAAGAATCTTCACGTTAATGTGTCATAGCAACATGGTCAATTCAATCTTAATTTTAAAAACATAAGTTAGGAAAATAATAGTGATGTATGTATCTGGTGATAGGATCGTAGAACCGAGTACGTGAGCTCTCACACAACTCAGGCACCAATTCATGGATCGAAAATACAGATTACGTGCATTTAAAAATATTTTGAAAAACAGCACGCAATATCAAAACGGCAAATCACATCTAAGCTGGATCAGCACGGAGCAGCGCTACGTGCTGCTCAAGATCATGCGCGATCTGATGTGTGAAAAATGAGGTACAATAGCTCTGGTTCTTGAAATCTTTTAGCATCGAGAAGTAGATCATATATGATTAAAAATCATGCGAAAATAACCCAAACTATTCTCTGAAAATTGAAACCTGAAAGCTAGTTTTAAACATATATGCGTGAATGCAGAAAGAAATAAAATCAGTACGCTGCAAATTTGTTTCTGAAAGTTCAGAGCTGAATCTCCTACATCTACCCTTCTTCCATTGCTGGAAAGATTCACTAGAAGATTTGATTTATACAACAATTTGTACAAACCCGATCCAATAGCCCGCAAGCTGCAAAAACACCTAGAACACTCTGCTGCACACCAGCTCGCAGGCTGTGTGACTTATTTACACTTCTTTAACGTCTCTGTGAGAAGGACTACAATGATTTGTGTTTGACATTCACTCTAATCTATTTCGCTCATCTCTCGAATAGCTGAGTGAATGTGTGTGTGAGAAATATACAATGTAAGCTCACCCTCTCTTGTGTTTTCACACACTGGGAAGTGCTTCTACAAAGCTGATATCTTCATCTTCTTCCCATGTTGTGCAGTCGACTATGGATTCTTCGTTTAAGTTCTCGGCCTGTGCACCAGCTCACACCTTGACACTAGCTCAGCTTGTACATCAGCTGTCACCTGAGTGTACAAGATCTCGACTATTGCACATGCACTTGCTTTCTGTTTTTTCTCTTGTGAATCTCACGCTTTCTGAGCTTGTTTTGTTTGAGTTGCTAAAGTTAGTAGAATTTTCTGTTTCGTATCCTTCTGAACTGATTAGCTTCTCCAATTTTTACTCTTTGGATCCAACAATAGTAAATGTTACCAGTAGGAACGTCGTATAGATCCAAAGAATTTGTCTGCTGAGTTTTAATACTTGTATTGTTCACGCCCGTCTTCATTAAATACTTTCCGTTTTTTAGCACACATTTCGCTATTCTCAGTTGAAAACAGATATTTGGTATATCTGAAATTTGTTAAAAGTAGTCCCAACGACTATAAAGAGATCTTGATAGGTCAACACATCAAATCAAGTTAATTGTTGTATACGATACCTCAAAATCTGATCTTATATATCCCGAGATGATTTCAGGTTAGTTCAAATCTGAAATCCCTTTAGCTTAATTGTCTTTACTCAGCTTGGTTCTGATCTGATCACAGGTTGATTTCTCTGTGCTGAACTGCTCTAATCTGCTCTAAGCTGATCTGCTCGTTGCTCTCTGTTCTGTACCGTTCCAGCTTAGGCGTTCTCAGCTATTCTGAACGGATTCTGATCTGAGCTGTTCACACTGAACTGATATATAGATCACTCTGATTCTGTTTGAGCTACTTAACTGAGCTGATTAGCCGATCTGATCTATTCTAAGCTCTGAGCTGATCTGATTCTTGCTGTGCATCTAATCTAATATGAGCTGATTCTTTTGTTCTGTCCGGAACTACTCTAAGCTGATCTCTGAACTAATTCTGCTCTGTGCTGATTCTAAACTGCTTCTCTGATCTGAACCGATTCTACTTTGAGCTGATATAAACTGCTCTAAACTGATCTGAATCGATTTTGCTCTGTGCTGATCTGAACTGCTCTAACTAGAATCTCCATCTATGCTAAACAATCTGTACTTCGTGACTCAACTCAGCTCTTCTTATACTGTAGTTCTTTAGCTTTCAGCTCGGCCCTGTTCTGATTTACTAGGCTACTCTTGCTCCGAGCTGGGTCAGTTTGGATGTCATCTGTTGGACCACTTTGGGCGTCCCCTAATGTTCCAGCTTGGACATATTCTCCATTGCACTAAGTTCACCGCTTTCATCTCGAGTATGATCTGCTTCATCTCGCTTCCGATCTTCTATAGTGCGCTTCTTCAACTCGCAGCTTATCTTCTACAGCGTTCTTCTTCAGCTCACAACTGATCTGAACTAGCTCACTTCTGATATGGTTGAGGTTAGACCTACGCACTTGATTGAATTGTTAGAAACATAACAACAGGTTTTTTGTTTATCAAAATTAAGATCTGATCTGTTACACAGATCCAACAAGCTCCCCCTTTTTGAATAACACTAAACCTGGATAAAAATAAGCATGATAAACAGATTTGAAATATTTCTCTCCCTTTTTGTGGGAATCAGAAGGGGTTTCGAAATCTTGTCTCCCTCTTAATATTTAAAACAAAACTCCCCCTTAACACAGTATGGGGTTATCAGTTTTTGAAAAGAAAACATTTTACAAAGGAATACAGTTTGCAGAAAAAGAATGCATAATATGAATTTTAAAAATAGATCATATGCTACAGAAAAAGCTCATCAATTCAGATTAGAGGAATAACTGAAGATTCAATTTACAGAATCTCTTCAATTTTTCTCTAGTTTTAGCCCAACCAAAACTAGAGATCTTGGCTTCCACACAGATCTCACGCCATCTGTGTCAGCTCATTAGAACAGATTGTTAGGATCCAAAATACGGCTCGGAAGTTCAGGGGGGTGATGAACTCCTTTGCTAATATTTACGAAAAATTGTTTAAAAATTTTACAGCCCTTGGCTAATCTCTAACCTGAGTTACCAGCTTGGAGGATCTCAGTGTAAACTGTTGTCTCGTGTAACAAAAGTGTTTGTGCGGAAATAACACGATTCGACAGTGAACAGATTGAAAATATAAACTAAATGCTTAATGTAGTAAATAAAATGGCTAGATTTGTTTATGCAAGTTCGGAGCTTAAACACCTATCTCTCCCCTTCTTCCTCAACAGGGAGGATATCCACTAGAAGATTTGAGTATTACAACTCTTGTAACAACCCAGTCCGACAGCCAGCAGCTGCAAGAACTCCTAGCAATCTCAACAACAAAAGAAGATTCGCGATCTGTTCTGGAATACAAGATACAACTCTAAGCTGGTTTGGCTATTCTAGCTCTCAACGCTGTTTTTGATATACAAAGAAAACTCAAATACTACAGAGTGTTTTGACAGTTTGTGTGACACAGAAAATTGATAACAATAAGTTGTGTGTGTGTCACTCTTTGTGTGAGCTGGTTTGAGAGTTGTGAACTCTGTTTTTGCGCTTGAATATTGTTCGTGTTGCTTGTGTTCACAATACTTGAGTTGTAAGATCCTCCCAAACTGATTTGCTTCTCCAATTTATACCCGTTGGATCAACGGTAATAAATGTTATTAGTTGACACGCCGTATAGATCCAAAGTGAGATGACTTCGACCATTAAATGCTTTTCCTATTTTAGCAACCTTTTCGCCGTTCTCATTTGAAAACAAATCTCTGTATATATGGTATTTGCTGAAAGTAGTTCCAACGACTACAAAGAGATCCTGATAAGTCAACACTTCAAATCATGTTGTACGAAACCTCAAAACAATCTTAAATCCTTCTAGCTGAATTGTCTTTACTCAGCTGGACTCTGATCTTGTCGTTGTGCTGAACTGCTCTAATCTGGTGCTAATCTGATCTGCTCTAAGCTTCTCTAAGCTGATATGGTCTCTTTGTATTGTACTGTTCCAGATAGTAATCTATGTTCAATTCTGTCTTCTTTTATAGAAACACAACCCTTCCTGATTGCATCCATCTCTTCTAAAAGAACCTGACTAAATTATCCTTCACTAAAGCCATTCCTGAACTAGCTCGCTCTGAGTTGGTTTCTCAACTGATCCAATACAAAGTCCATTCTACTGTTCTGTTTGGATATTCTCTGCTCTTCTAAACTGATCTGATCTCAATCTGTTCTTCCAAGCTGGTTTGTCTTTAGCCATCTTAGCTAAAGTCCTGAGATGGTTTGTCCTTAACCAGCTTAGCTCTGGTATAGAGTCTCTGAGCTGGTTCGTCCTTAACCAGCTTAGCTCCGATATGATATCAATAATCAACACAATTTTCTCCGTCTTGATCTGGTTGATTATGCTTTGAGATGGTTGATTAATTTCTTTTTGTCTTCACCAAAACTTATAAATTCTCAATCACAGATATTGCTGTAATTTTCTTTCGGAAAATAGCTCTGCAATTCAATAAACATTTGTCCCCTTATCTTTATAAAACGTGTTTAAAAACTTTAAACTAATTCAAAGCTGAAAACATTTTTAAAACATGTTGGATCTGTAAAATAGATCACATCTAAATTTAATGAAAACAAAACCTGTTATTATGTTTCTAACAGTTTAATCAAGTGCGTATGACGCAAGCTAGTTCAGAACAGAAGATGTGTATCGAACCAGTTCGGACGCCAGCTAGAACAGTGCGCAGAAGGATACCAGAACAACTGCAAGCTGGATAAGGGTACTGTAGCAGCAGAGGACGGCCAAGCTGATCAGCAGACCACCAAGCTGGTCCAGCAGAGGAACGCTAAGCTGGTCCAACAGACATCCAAGCTGACCCAGATCGGAGCAAAGTAGCTTAGATATCAGCTCAGAGATGAAATACAGCGCAGATTTCAGATAACGGTATGTAGAGCAGAGAAAGGTCAGCACCGAGAAATTATAAGCTGGTACAGTGCAGAACAGCGAAAAACTAACAGACCAGCTTAGAAGTTAGCAGTACAGTGCAAAAAATCTTACAACAGTTCATGGCTAGAACAGATTAAAAGCGCAGTGTTCAGATAATCTTAATAGAACAAACCAGTTCAAGGCCGAGCGAAGACGAAGACTGTACAGTATAAGAAGTGCTAAGTTACGAAGTGCAGAACGATGTATGAATAGAAGCTCAGAGATTAGAACAGTACAGATTCGGTTTAGGTCAAAGAATCAGCTCAGAACAGATTACAAGTGTATAGGGTATCAGATCAGCTCAGAACAGATCAGATCGGGCAATAAGATCAGTGAAGCAGTATCCACGCAGTGTGTACATCGGTTCAAAGTTAAAAACTCAGAGCAAAGTCTGTTCAGAATATTTGAGAACATCTAAGCTGATACAGCGCAGTACAGAAAGCCAATACAAGCGTAGACCAGAAATAAACGTATCAGCAGAGAGAAACAAACAAACCAGCTCAGAGTATTTTATAGCAGAATAGAACAAAAGTAGCTCAGACAGAATCAACATGTTCTATATATTAGTTAATATGAACAGCTCAGATAATAGCACAGAACAAATAACAGCTTGGAGCTCACAGTGTACAGAAACATATTAGAGCCTAATGAAGCTAACAGAATAGACCAGCTGGGAGCAATCAGCTTGGAGACCAGCTGGGGGAAGAAAACAGCTCAGAGACCAGCTGAGACAAACCAGCTTGATGCAGAACTTGTCGATAAAGCCCAAGCTGGTACAATACAGTACAGAAAAGTATTCAAGTGCAGATCAGCTCAAGAGCAACAAGAACAGTTTAATGCAAGCAGCTCAGAGAACAGACAACAGAAGCTATCAAACGAACTGTAACGCCCCAGATTTAACGACTGTCCCCACTGTACCAACACTGATATTTCCAGCGTGTTTTGTCCTCACTCGCACGCACCTTGATAATCTTCCATCCCAAAATTGCCCCAAGTCAAGCACGCTTAACTTTGGAGTTCTTAAGCGATGAGCTCCCGAAAAGAAAATGCACCTTTTTGGTATGAGTAGTACCAATTAAATCTGATAAGCCTTCCTCAACTAACCTCAGTTACATCAATAACTTCCCAGTCTCATAATCCCTCTCATTCCCGTGTGGTATCGGTTCATTAATGTGCCTCTTCACCTCTAGAATCCTGCCAGGAGCCTCTCATCATCCGTGCAATCTCTTGGCACAGGCGATCACTCCCGCTCTCTTTTGAACCCCGGACCTCACATGCCCACCAGCTTCCGCTTGGTTCGTCCCCGAACCACACCGTAATAAGAGAAGTCGGCTCTGATACCAACTGTAATGCCCCAGATTTAGCTACTGTCCCCACTGTACCAACACGGATCTTTCCAGCGTGTTTTGTCCTCACACCTCACATGCCCACCAGCTTCCGCTTGGTTCGTCCCCGAACCACACCGTAATAAGAGAAGTCGGCTCTGATACCAACTATAACGTCCCAGATTTAGCGACTGTCCCCACTGTACTGTTGGGATCCGGATCACGCCCCCCGGCGAGGCAGCGGAAGAACAGAAAATAGATGCCGGGAGACGATCAATACAAAAACCTAATTCAATTAATGTCATTCATAGGGTGTTCAAAACACTACCTTGTTGGCACTTGGGCCTGGCTCCAACCGTAGTTACAATAACGTCGGCTCTTCACGGTAGATTGCGGTAGATAACGCCAATCAGGTCCACGACCGGATTCGACACTCCTTCGTCACCCTGCACTAGAAGGCGTGACGAGATCTGCGCGGATGGATTCTCCTCGTCGAATTGGCCGGAAACGATTTTCCG
>KV008280.1:0-20794 GCA_001598015.1 Dorcoceras hygrometricum
GTTGTGGATCTGGCCCATTAGTAGTCTTTAGGCAAATTTTATAATTGGGCCGAAACAATTAGAAAATGATAACGCTACAGATCTCAGGCCGATTAAAAAGCATATAAATTGAAGTCATATCTATTTCCGGCCCATTATTTGACTAAAGCCCGACAGATCAATATAAATTATTTATAATATTATTTTTCGGAAAATAATAATAATATTTTTATTATAGTTGAGATGCTCTTGTGTTCAACCTTTTCCCTTACATTCGAGAAGAGGTTCGTGTGGACGTCATTTTCCTTGTTTTTGTTTGTGCTAATTGATATTTGTTTTTGTTTGTGCTAATTGGTATTTGTAAAATAAGTGAGAAAATTTCATTATGTGTTCATCATCTTGAGTTTTGTGCTTATTGTTTGAGATCAAATTGATATTTATTTCACTTCTTAATCTTCTTAAACTAATATAGTAACATGAGGTGAAAGTAGAAAACATGGAAGAGGTTCTGTTAAATTCGATTATTATTCATCTATCAATCACTGTGAATGAGCAAAAATCATTAGTATGCGATCTTTTTAAATATCCATTTCATGCATTTCTGTCTTCCTAGTAAAATGTTTTATTTAGAAATTAAGAAAATCCCTTGTGATTTTTGGGGGGAGTTTTAATTTCAAATATTGATGGGAAGACCAGGTATCCTTTATTCTAACAAAACAGGGGATAAATAAATTTTAAAAGTTTTTTCTGTTTGCTTACTATATTTGTGCTTTATTTTTATTATTTATATTTTTTATCCAAGTTTTGTGTTATTCAAATGGGGATATTGTTGGATTTCGAAACAGATTGTTGGAGTACAATAATTGTCCTTGCTAGGTAGAACGATTGAACCGTGACGCTTGTTTTTCTATACGGTTTAAAATATTGAAGTTGCACCGTTACCATCAGCTATAACTTTTGATAAATCGATAAGCACTCGATCCTACAATTGGTATCAGATCCAAGGTCATGGGTTCGATTCTCATTGATTGGAGGAGTGCAATTATTGGGAGGGGGATTATTGGAGTACAATAATTGTCCCTGCTAGGTAGAGCAATCGAACCATGACACTTGTGTTGCTATACGGTTTAAAATATTGGAGTTATACCGTTACCATCTGATGGATCTGTATCAACAGATCCAGATTGAGTTTTGAATTACACAAAACTTATTATTGTGTTTCTAAAATTTTTACGTAGTGTGCAGATAATAGCAGGTTACTGTTGAGGTTGCTATCTACTGTTGAGGTTGCTGTCGAAGAAAGATACTATTACAGAAGCTGTTGGCAGATACTATTTCAGAAGCTGACAGAAGAAGTTATCAGATGCTCATTAGTGAAGAGAAGCAATCAGCTGTTGAAATGAAGCGAAGTCTGATGACGTGAAGAAACTGACAAAGAGAAGACGTATCAGATATGCTTACGTGGACAGAGATGATTAAGTAGAATCCAGCGTGGACAGATATGCTTACGTGGGAGTCCAGCTGTACTCACTGTTTCAGTAGTGAAGAAAAGATGTATCAGCCGTAGCGCTAAACAGAATATGCAATCAGCTGTTGCAAGCATTCATCAGTTGCAAGCAATCAGCTGTTGCAAACAGAAGTCAAGACCAGCAGTTGATACAACAGATGGATCAGCTGGAGTAGCTGGACCAGCTGGTGCGCAGAGAACGATCAGCTGGAAGCAGATGAAAACAATCAGCTGGAAGCAGATGAGAGCAGTCAGTTGGAAGCAGATGAGAGCAGTCAGCTGTAAGCAGATGTCGACCAGATCAGACGCAAAAGAGGAATCTGAATCAGATGTGGAGCAGCTGATTCAGATGTTGGATTAAAGATATTCAGATGCTGTCCAGACGATGTTAATCAGCTGTTGCGCAAACGTAAATGAATCAGACGTCGATGTGAAGAGAAATTGAATCAGCTGATGAAGATGATTCAGGCGTAGCGCTAAGGAAAAGATTAATCAGACGTTGCATGAAGAAAAGATGAAACAGCTGGTGCGCAAAGACGTAAACAACTCAGGAGTTGAATCAGCTATTGAAGAAGTAAACGAACCAGATGTTGTTGTGCAGCTGTTGACATATCAGATGTTGATCAATAGAGGCGAATCAGCTATTGGAACAACGAACATCAAAACAACTGATGAGATATACGAAGAGAACCAACAGCTGACGAGTGATACGAAGAAAATCAACAGCTGAGCGAACAACTGTTGAACAATTTGCTGGTATACATTCAGACGCAATCAACCGCTTAAATGGGAAGAATTAATGACTGAAATTGAGTCGTGCAAATGCCTTAATTTAAGGGGACAAGATTTGTACTATTCTGGGAAATAGTACAATATACAGAGGATGATTGCACCAATTTGGGAAAAAGACAAATTGGCCTTGACAAGCGCAGAAGGGATTTGAATCTACTGTCTAACGGCCATATTTGGAGAGAAGCTATATATACGAAGATTTTGAAGAAGACAATTTGATCACTCCATAAGGAACGAAGCACAGTGCAAAAGCAGAAGGGAAGAAAAATAGAGGAACGAAGCAGTCGACCACCATTAGAGAGGAGCTTACAACGAGCGTCGACTGCTGAGTTCTAATCAGCTTTTGTAGAAGCATTTTCCTAGTGTGTGAGATTTATTCTTTAGAGAGTTGAGCGTTCACTGTAAAATCTCACACACACAGATTCACTCGCATATTTTGAGAGATGTGCGAAATTGTTTAGCGAGTGAATCACAAACAATACAAAATCAGATCTCGTCCAAGCATGAAGACGTTAAAATTTGTGTTTGTAGCCTTTCTCACATAGGCGTAAAACAAGTGATTGACACAGCCGTGGGCTGGTGAGTCTAGGAGTTCACCTGGAGCGAGCTCGGTGATTGAGTCTGCGGATCAAATTCTTCAAGTGGAACCTTCCGAGGAAGAAGGGGAGACGTAGGATTTTTATTAGGGGTGTCAATTCGGGTGGGTCGGATGGGTTCGGGTCGGGTTGGGACAAAAAGTAAAAAAAAATTCTAACCCGAACCCGAACCAACCTGAAATACCTCAACCCGAACCCGAACCTGTGTAACCCGTATAACCCGATAACATTTAAATAAATAATATATTCTTATACAAATATGAACAAGAAAAACCTGAAATACCTCAACCCGAACCCGAACCTGTGTAACCCGTATAACCCGATAACATTTAAATAAATAATATATTCTTATACAAATATGAACAAGAAAATAAGGCCAACACGATATAACCCGATAACCGAAAATTTATTATTTGGGCCCACTTAATCAGGTCAACCCGATAACAACCCGAACCAAAAAAATTTCGGGTCAGATTTCGGATTCAACCCGAACTGACCTGAACCCAAAAAGTCCCAACCCTAACCCGAGTTTTTTTTGGGTCGACTCGGGTCGGGTTATCGGGTCGGGTCAAAATTTGACACCCCTAATTTTTATATCCGAACTTCCATAAACAAACAGCTGGTCCATTTCTTTAAGCTTTCCGCATAACACTTTAGTTGACACACACGCACAGTAGCAGATTTCTGTGTAACAGAAATCTGTTAGCATCTAGTTTTAAAATTAGGATTCAATTCTGGTGTTTTCCGCATGTTTTTATTACATACCAGATCTGTCTCCGGTGCTCTGTTTTATGTTCAAGAACCCGAGGTATTGCACCTCCTTTATAGCAGCGCAAAATGTTTAACAAATAGCAGCGCTCGCTATCTCGCTACTTATTTTTATTGAATCAGATCTCCGTCCCCTCCCTTATGTTATGTTGTTTATTTTATTGCATTGGTGAGATCTGATCCTTGGTCCTAACACCATCAGCTATAGTTTTTGGTAAAACGACAAGCCCTCGATCCTACATAGATCAATCATAATTTTGATTAACACAAAACTTGTTATGTTTCTAATAAGTATATTTGAGTGTGCTGATCAAGCTGGAAATAAATCAAATCAGATTAGAGTAGCTCAATTGAGAAGAGCAGAACAGATCAGACCAGATGGGATAGGTCAGATCAGATAAGAGCAATTCAGGTAGAACAAATCATATTACATAGGAGCTGAACAAACAAGAGAAGTAAACAAATCACCTTAGAGATGTAACATACCAGATCAGGGAATATCAGATTAGAACGAATTAGATCAGACCATAAACAGATCAAAATGGAGTTTGAATCAGATCAGCACATACAATCTGTTCAGAAGGACAAATAAGTATGAATAAAAACATTTCAAGATAAAAAAGAAGAAGTTCAAACTGATTTGTTCAGTACGATAAAGATCATTTTAGAGCAGTTAAAGATCAAAATAGCCTCAAGTAAACCCATAAATGACAACAAGCACAAAGAGTCAGAACTTTACAGAAGATTTTTGCAAGGTCTATAAACTTGTGTCCAACGTTCATATCCGAATAGAGACTATATAAAAAGTATAATAATAAATGTCAAGATTTTTTTTTGGTTAAAGGTAGAGATTTTAATGAATTCTAATTTCTCTCATTTTTACCCAATTCTTGTAAATATTTGTTTTTTTTCTTTCCCACCCCTTAAAGTTATTAAATCATATTTCTATTAAGAGTTAATTAATTAATCATTGTTTGTTTTTTGGTTAATTCAGCTATGCATAATTTCTAAATAACTAAAACAAATTCATTTCCAATTTCAAATCAAAATTCTAGGAATCCAAATAGTTCAAATAATGTAAATTTATTTTTAATCCATTTGTGTATACCTACGATTTACGATATTCGTTTTGATCGTAGCTAAATCTGATTCAATTGCGACGATAAGTACCTCACGTGCGTTTAATTGAAGAGAAAATCACAAAACTAAGCGTTGAATTAATGAGATAAAATAAAAAATTTTATGAGGACAATTATTAAGTTATGATGATTATTTTACACACGTGTTCACTAGTAAAACTAAAGGTGGTAAATGTATCTTTACGTGTTAGAAATTTTTCGGACCGATATCAAATCACAAAAACTCTAACACCACTTGATAGGAAAATTTATGGACCATGAATTTGATCAGATCGCTCCCCATGATGGGGGATAACAAAGAGTAGGATAGTTCGCGTTTTAAAAATAGTTTTAAACGAAACAGCACGCACTGTCAAGGTTTGAGCATCGAGAACACATCGGACCTGGTCTGAAAAAACATGCATAAATAACCTAAATTGCTCCCTGAAATTGACTTAAAATCGGATTAGAAAATATGAATGCAGAAAGCAATAAATCAGTACGGTGTAAAACATATTAGAGATGAGATTTGTTTTTGAAGCTCGAATACAACATCTTTATGTCTCTCCTTCTTCCAAACTGGAAGAATTCGTTAGAAGACTTTGTAATACAATACCTTGTACAAACCCAACTCAGTTGGGACTTACTATACTGTCCAAACTGAGATTAATAGACTCAACTCTGTTGCAGATGTTTAACGTCTCTATGTGAAGACTACATACACTATGTTTAATGTCTTCGTGCCAAGACATAACTGATTTAATTTCACTCCAATCTGTTCAGCTCAGCTCTCGTATATTGTGAGTGAACGTGTGTGTGAGAAAATTTCTAATACAATGTATTCTCTCAATTGTATTTTCCCACACTGTCGTCTTCTTCATTGACCTTCAAGCATTACGACGACGTCTGCTGGTGGTGCACAGTTTGGTATTCTGCTCTCGTCCGAACTGGTACTCTATGAAAAACCACATAGCTTCTGAGAGTCTCTCTTGTATCACATCAACGACGCCCGCTCTTCATCACGTTAGCTTATATTTATAGCCTCTTACTGATATTAACATTGAACACAAGATTTTAGCTGTTGAAAAGCTTCTACAAAAGTTTCTGACTTTCTGTCCTTGTCGTCCTTGCTTTGTACATGAGTGGTTGATGCTATTTATTAACTTTGTCTGTCTCTGAACTGATGTTGACGTATTGAAGCAAATCAGTTTGAACTATGATCTGTCCGAGTAAGTTTGTTCAATGTGCTTTGTCCGTTCTAAATTGGTAGCCTGTGCTGTTCTGATATGTACTCCACTCTGATATGTTTTTTTTCAATTTAGCCATTCTCTTTTATGTGAACTGATATGTTGCGAAGCTCCAACCTAATTTGATCACTGAACTACACAGTTCTCGTTATCAGAAATGCTATCTTTCAACTGAGCTGTTATGTTCTGTTCTTCTCCGAACTTCTCTATTCTGATCTATTCTGCTCTGCTCTTTTCTACGTTGCTCTATTCAGATCTCAACTGTTCTATTCTGCTGCTCAGCGCTTCTAATATAATATGTACTGATCTGAGCAGCTTTAAATTGACTGCTCTTCTACTCTGTTCTATACCGCTCTTCTTATACTGATCTGTTCTGAATCATCCTGTTCTGTTATGCACTGAGCTGATCTTATCTGAATCGCTTCTCTGAACTGATCTTATGTGTTATGCTTAACTAAATTGATACGTTCTTGCTAATGAACTGAACTACTCTTCTCGACTCTAAACTAATCTGCACTCTTCTCAACTGAGCTCAACTTTTCGCTTATACTATACCGTTCTTCGGTTGATATGCTCGGCTCTGTTATGCTCAACATCCAGTTTGGCCTGCACACTCACGTAAGTTAGAAACTTTAGAACAAGTTTTTTATTAATCAACATTAAGATCTGATCTGTTTCATAGATCTAACAATCCACCTTCTTTATAACATAAAACTTGGATAAACAGAACGCGAACTTAAACTGTGTCACGATTAAACACACATTTTCAATAGTAAAAATTAAAGGTGGTAAAGGTTTATTTAAGCAAAACCTATTTATTTCTCTCATTTAGTTTAAATGTAGTAATTTAGCTAGGCATCACATCAATTTGCAAACTCCCACACAGTGATCTGCCTAGTAACCTTTACCTTATCTCTTAACAAAATGTTACCGCCCTTTTCCTCATGTTAAACTACTGATAACAGCTAATAAATTTCAGGGACTAGAATCTATTTACCTAAAAGAAAGAAAGAAAAAAACACAATATTAATATATAATTTTCTTATTTATATAACACAGAAGTACATAATATAGATACAATAATAGGAATACTAGGAATGAAAAATAACGCCCAAACAAACATAGATTCTGGTTTGTACATAATACAATACTAGGAATCACGTTACAGAAAATAGGATGGGGACGGACGCATCAACAACAAAAATAACTTACAAACAAATATAGATACATAAAACTTATATGTAGTCACTAAATAATTTATGCAGCATGAACTTCAAATGCAGCTGCATCCTTGCGCAGATTGACCGGGCTCGCTTCAACACTTGATGCATGAGGCTCGTCATTGGTGTTCTCCACATGAACCGTTCCATCTCCGCCATTTTCGGAATTGGTCGGATGCACCTGTGGTGTTCCAAGAATGATTATGCTTAACACGTGCTCCGGAAACTTATCTTCGTTGTTATTGTTGTTGTTCACGACGTCGACGACGACGACAGCTTGTGGCCTCGGTGGTTTCCGGAAGAGTCCATATAGCACCATTTGGAGCATTCCCAAGAAGAATCCGATCACGTTGGGAAGCTGTGTACAAAGATCAGATTTTTTGGTTAGTTAAAAATCAAGAATTTGTAGGAACAAATGATTACTTACGGCAACACAGAGATCCCTCTTTAACAGGCCGTAAGCGAACCACATGACTGCACTGACTGTCAAGCAAAATGACAGAGGGAAAGGCATGAACTCGACGCTGCGGGTTCGGACAACTTCGAACTGTGTGAATTCAGACAGAAAAAACTGTAAAACATTATTCGATCTCGTTCCGTAAGTAGATGATTTGATGCTGTTGTTGCTGAGCTGATAAGTTACCGCAATGCTTAGAGGGGCTGCAAAAACACCGATAGAAACAGCGACACAGACCCATCCCACCACCTGAACTAGCTCCGCGTCTTCGAATATGAAGAATGTGAGCGCAAAAATTATGGGAAATGCCACCAAATTCAGAAGGCAGAAAAGCCTGGCAGTCTCAAACTGCAAACAAATGAAAAATTAGTCCATTAATGCATTTTCAAACTCAAGTTATATATACATTATACACCCCACATGCATGTTCACGCGATTACTGATATACCCTGGACTTTCTGGATGCAAAGTAAAGATAGGTGACGATGTAGCACGTCTCGATAACGCATCCGATAGTGTTGATTGAGACCAGAAGTGGTGCATTATGCTTGAGGAGAGCATAGTACAGCCACAGCGCGGCGGAGAAGAAGGCGACATTATAAGGCACAGATTGGAACCCCAGTGTTGATTTTTCCTTGTAGATTCGCACGAACGTGGGACTGTCACACGAGTAACAAAAATGAAGGATTTGTATGTTAATTGTGATGAAAAATAAAACCAATGATCTGGAGAGAGATTTACATTTTATCAGATACTTACAATGGAGCAAAGTAGACAAGGATTGACACGATGTTGCCTGCAGCAGAAGATAATTCGTGGTGAGCCGAGTCGTCCGCAATACTAAAACATGTGTTTTATTTGATTCAAAAAAGATCTAAGAGGCATTTGTAATTTTTTGTTTTAAAACATATTAAGAGTTTTTACTTCAACATGCATGGTGGAAACCATACTTACAGCATGCTTACGTTATAATTTATGCGGAAGGTTGATCATACAAGGCAAACTAACCTACTTATAGGTGAAAAGCCATGTGAATTGAAAAGTTTGGTTTTTAGAAAAATACATAGTGCTTAATTGTAGTCATTTTAGAAAAGTAAGTCTTTGATTTTTTTTTTTTGAAAAAAAAAAGACTACATTCAAGAAGAGAAAGGAGAAGAAATCGCAAGGAGTTTTACTACCTAAGATGCCAAATGTGATCGGTGAGGGGTGGTGATCACCGAAAGCCGCCATCTCTTGCAAATAATTGGAGAGAAGAAGTTTCAATAAATTAGGGAACAAGGGTCTCTACACCGAAACCCTAGTCCTTATATTTTACTTCTCCTGGTTAAATGTGTTGTGTAATGGGAAAATAGAGAGGCTAATTTATAGCAGATGGAAAGTAGGGAGTGTGAGCATCGAACTCATATCGGTTGCATGACATGTGTTCTCATAAGTAGGTAGCGTATGATTAAGTCACTCACCAAACAATTAAATACCCATACCTCCTCACGTGCCTTTACATTCTCCTGCATGAATTTAGCAATGTAACACTTGGTTCCCACGTAGGATTGAGGTGTGTAAAATTATCGACTCATGTACGTATACAAACATAAACTTAATTTCATTTTTTAAATAAAAACCACGTACGGTTTAACTAATGTTAAATCACGCCAATGACATATCCAGGTTGGTAGAAAGCTGAGTCTGTGATCGGATTCATGTTGATTTAATTGATTCTTTTTACCAATGCTTTCTTCGATTAGTTTGTCGCATAGGCTTGCTCAGCGGAGTTTGCAAGCTACTACACTAATACGTGGTTTTATCCCGCATATGTCGAAAAAAGATATCCGTTACGAGTTTCATATTAACAAAAACAAGAGAAAAAGAGAAATGACGTTAATCTTAAAAAAGAATTTGATGTAATCGAATTTTTCCCTAATGAGCTGTCACCACGTTAGATCATCAGGTCGGGAGGTCGGGAGATCTGGAGGTCTGTCCTCGGGGGATGAGCTGTGGGAGATCTGGAGGTCTGTCCTCGGGGGATGAGCTGTGGGAGATCTGGAGGTCTGTCCTCGGGGATGAGCTGAGGGAGATCTGGAGGTCTGTCCTCTGGGGATGAGTTGAGGGAGATCTGTAGGTTTGGAGGTCTGTCCTCGGGGGATGAGCTGTACGTCTTTCCTACAATGAACTGCAATCACAGACACTGGTAAAAGGGCGTCGGGAGCCATCACGACGAAGGTCCTCCGATGCTTAAGTCAGTTCGGGTGCTCGAGAGTATATAGATAATGCAGATAATGAGTCTGCTGAATGTGTGCTGAAAAATGAGAAATACCTGGGTATTTATATGAGAGCCAATGGGTTGCGTGCGTACTACCTTAGTAATCATGAGTAGGGATGGGCTTAGCAGGTCTTGCGTGTACGCTACCCTACCACCTGTATGCAGGGATGAATTTTGCAGCTTTGTCAGTGCACTAATCATGTATTATTCAAGAGGGCCAAGTTGTTCTGATAGGTCACTATCACTGCAGACCTCTTGCCTTGAGGTCATGTCGGCGGACCGTGCTCGTGCAGACTCATTACACCTCGAGGTCCCGAGGTGCACTCTCGGGTCAAGATTTCTTCCTGCAAGAGGTGAGGGCTTCCTCGGGTCAGGAGGCCTTCCTGAAAGAGTTGAGGTCTTCCTGCAAGAGGTCTTCCTACAAGAGCTGAGGTCTTTCAGCAAGAGGTCTTCCTGCAAGAGCCGAGGTCTCCCTGGAAGAGCAGAGTTCTTCCTATAAGAGGTGTTCTTGGAAGAGATGAGGTCTTCCTGCAAGAGATCTTTCTGGAAGAGCTGATGTCTTCCTGGAAGAGCTGAGGTCTTTCTGCAAGAGGTCTTCCTGGAAGAGCCGAGGTCTTCTTGTAAGAGGTGTTCCTGGAAGAGCTGAGGTCTTCCTGCAAGAGGTCTTCCTGGAAGAGTTGATGTCTTCCTGTAGGAGCTCTTTCCCTGGATCCCGAGGTGAAAATTTATAGTGGTATGAGAATTTATTTAATTCAATTATATGAATAGAATGTATCTATAAATATCTACATGTGAGATCTACATTTAACACTCCTCTATCACATATTAAATCCCAACAACGTAACAAAAATTTCTGACCCGTGTTTCAACTTGGGTTTTAACCTTATTTGACAGTTTTAACGTACATGATAAACATGTTATAAGACCAAGGTTGAAGTAATGATTCACTCGGTATACGTTTTCAATTGCTAAACTAGAGCTTAATGACCACGTTTAATCCCTTGCTAACTCGAACCCCTCCCTTCACCTTTATATCTTGTTTTATACCCGGTTAGCTAAAAAGTCTCCTAGTACCAATAATGAGATGATCATAGATTGACCACTAGCTATGCATGGTGCATTAACTATCGTATATATTTCTTAGGTAACAAAGAGATGTAAATCTTTTTTAAGTAGAAATCAATTCATACGATTCAGGGTTGAGCCAGCGAGGCCTGGAGTTAAGGTGACGAGGAAGTGGAAATGATTGTGAACCAGAAAAGCCTCAAAATTTCACGAGAAAAGCAACTTAGAATGGAACTTTTATTCTTTTTCTCCAAACTTAAGCAAAAATTTAAGCGAAAAACCCGCACTGTTATAATTTGTCTTATGTCACACCGCTACGCCCAATTTTCACGTTTTTCCGTTAGTAGCTTTGTTTTCTAGTCTTCCATGCATCAATTTAGTAAAGAAATATAATATCTACAGTTCAATAATATATACTAGCAATGAGGCACGCTCGATGCGTGACCACAAAATTTAGAATGCAAAAATTGGAAATATAAATGTATGTCTATATATGTATATAACATGATACCCTCTCCAACCTCACTTTCCCACCTCGTTCATGTCGCAGGCCGGGATTTTTATTTTTTATCTATATTTTTTTAAAAAAAGAAACTTAAAAAAATCAATATCTATAAGGGAAACTTTAATTTTCCGCCTAAAAAAATGCAAAACCTAAGAAGATTCTATTTTCCCACTTACATTCGTGGATAATAATGAAGAACAAAGCTAGAACCCGTTGCTCATCTTCTCTCTTTCTTCAACTCATGCCATCGTTCACGAATGGTACTCATCTTCACTAAAACAATCAAAACTTATAGAGAAACCTTAGATTTATGGATAACAGTGAAGAACGAAGGTAGAACCCGTTGCCCATCTTTCCTCTTTCTTCAACTCACTTGAAACAACTCCGTCCATCGGCCACTGCCCTCCGTCACCAAAGCCACGTCACCCAACTGGCACTGTTCTTCACTCCTTCGTCCGTTGTGTCTACCTATTTCTCTTCTCGTCGTCTCAAATTTCAGATCTGGTCGCTGACCACCGCGGATGCTTCTCCGTCGAATGTCGTTCTCTCTTCTTTTGGATAAACAATGGCAGCCGGATAAAATATACTTTATGCACGAAATAGAGCTTTTGTATAAAATAAGAAATTCTGGATAAAATCCATCCGGATAGAAGCAGATTACTTCACTTTAAAACCTCACAAGATAAAGATGCTCAAAAACTCTTCGTGATACAGTAGTAGAATGAGTAAAATTATATTAAACGTAAAGCAAAATGAGTGGTTCTTTAATATATTTGTGTCATATGATCAGATGGGAGAATAACTTTTTCAGATTTCTAACTTAAATGAAAATAACCTAATACATTTGTCATCATACAAATATGTTATCTAAATTTCTTCATGTTAAAATGTTATTTCGTGGGAGAATGAAATTGTATTCACGGAAAACCAACTATTTCTTGACAGATATATTTGGTCTTAAAGATATAACTATAACATGGAGTGATGATCTAGAGTGTGAAAGATAGGGCCATTGATTTAGAAAAGGAAAGTAAATGAGACATCAAACAAAGAATTGCATTTCAATCTTCAATATTCAACTCAATACAAGATTTAGAAAAGAACACATCAAAAAGAAAGAAATCTAATGAAACACACACCCTAAACTTATTCTCATTACACACCTACAAGACCATAACAAAATTGAATCCCAATCACCAGCAACTGCATGCGAAAAGAACTGGCACCAGAATCTGGACTCATAAAGTAGAAAACAAACTGTTAGATTTGGCCTACAGCGGTGAAGCTGTCACAGTTGAGGCAGCGGGTCTTCAAAACCGATGGCTAATTTCATGCATGAGAAACATAACCCTTTTACCGTATGAAGTAATATATATTTCCTCGTCACATTTGAATCTGAATCACATCTTTTATAGCAGTAGTATCCAATTGTAAGGGAAATGGTTAGAATTGCAACTCTCATAGTCAGTTTGGTTTACTTCTAGAACGTTTATCTATTCTTGTCATACTCAAAATCTGGTAAAATGTGACCGAAAGTCACTCCAAGTTCATGATAATCAATCGCGAAATGAGTTTGTATTATATCAATCAATCTGTACATTTTCATATACACTTTCATCCTTGAGTCCACTCATCCTTCTCCTTCTTTGTTTTAATGCGTGGAACCGACAAAACGATGGGCAACACAAAATCCTTTTTAAAATTTTCTTTTTCAGAAAATTGAAGAAGCAATTACGCAATTCACACATAAGAAATTACTGTTTATTATTTGATTGATTAATCCTCTATATTCAAAAGAATGAAGTGTCAAATGGTTTGATAATTACTCGTGAGGGAATGAGTCGAAACGTTTGTTCATCTTTCATCATAATTATATCTCGAGGTTAGCAGTGAAACCGATGTCCACGTGTAAATAAGATATCCAAGGATTTATATTTTAGTTCGTATTGTCTAATATTGACCAATATCCACGTGTAAATTCAATATTCGCTTGTTATAAATCTTAAAATCTAATATTCAGTGCTACAAAATCTAGGTTTATATTGCTTGCTGCGTCCACATGTAAATGACTTGGAGGTTTTAATCACCTAGCATCCCACCAATGTTGAATCGATGTTGGCGGAGGTCATCGCAATGTCTATAATGTCGGCTTGGTCTTTCATAAGTGGAGAGAGAATAAATCGTCCATAATGAAGACGTTTACTGTTTATTCTTGATTCGACACATTTCCACTGTAGTGTCCGAGTAGATATTGTGACTTTCTCTCGAACCACAGTCCTATTATTTTCTTTGATTGAATTTGAATCAATTATTTCTGTTGTTTCTTTTGAAATTTCTTTATTGTTCATTTCCTACATACGTCTTTTTTTCCGCAGGTCTACAGTCATTATGTGGCATAGGGGTTACTTTCCATACGAAAGTTAATAGTATATCACTTCTACGAGTAGCACGTAATACCGCGTCTCTTCTTGAGTGAGAGTTTCGAGGAATAATTTTGTTTTCGCTGAACCAACCGGTCACTTACAAGCAACAAACAAGTAATGAAAAATGAAAATCGAGTCCCCTCTCTTACATGCAGGTGGGTCCCTCGACGTGGGGCCTACCTCATACGAGAGAGATCGGCACAAAATCTCCGCAGCTAGCATCAAATGAACCACCGACAAATGTCAAACGTGTAGACTGTAAATCTAATATTCGGTGCTACAAATTTTAGGTTTTTGTTGCTTGATACTTACACGTAAATAACTTATAGGTATTTGTCACTTACATGACTATGTCTGATCAATATCAACGTGTAAATACAATACTCGCCACTACAAATTTGGGGTTTTATCGACCGATACGTCCATTTGTCATCTACGTCCATACAAATGTACGTGTAAATATAATATTTGGTGATACATTTTCAAGGTTCGTAAATAAATTCTGGGGTATTTATCACGTTGTTCGACCTTAAATCTCCACGTATAAATACAATATTTCGGTGCTATACCTTTTCTCCAGTTTACTCACATGCAACAATAATTTTGGATCATCAGATCTAATATTTAAATATTACCTTTATAGTAACATGAATATTAATTAATCCATTTGACTAATGTCAACGTGCACGTCAAATACCCAATGTTTATAAATTCTAAGTCACTCTTTACTAGTTTTGTTATTCAAACGTGAACTCTCTAATTAACACCGATGTGCACGGCACCATTCTAGGCTGCTTTCACTCACATTTCAGCAACCAGCTCATGTATCGTGCACTTTAATCTAGCCTATAATTTTAATTAATATTCATGCTATCTCAAATTCGTCATCGGTTCCCGACCAGAGAGTTACACCTCACCATCCGAGGAGGTCTAGAGGTCTGGAGGTCTGTCATCCGGAGATGAGGAGGTTTGTCCTAGGGGGATGAGGAGGTCATACATCCTGCAATTGGACTGCGACCACAGTAGGAGATTTGGAGGCCTGTCCTCGGGGGATGAGGAGGTCATACGTCCTGCAATTGGCCTGCGACCACAGTAGGAGATTTGGAGGCCTGTCCTCGGGGGATGGGAGGTTTGTCCTAGGGGGATGAGGAGGTCATACATCCTGCCATTGGCCTGCGAGGCTGCGACCACAGTAGGAGATTTGGAGGCCTGTCCTCGGGGGATGAGGAGATCATACATCCTGCAATTGGCCTGCGACCACAGTAGGAGATTTGGAGGCCTGTCCTAGGGAGATGAGGAGATCATACATCCTGCAATTGGCCTGCGACCACAGTAGGAGATTTGGAGGCCTGTCCTCGGGAGATGAGGAGGTCATACATCCTGCAATGACCTGCAACCACAGACACTGGTCAAAGGGCGTCGGGAGCCATCCCGACGAAGGCCCTCCGATGCTTAAGTCAGCCCGGGTGATCATGAAGATATGCAGTGCACAGAATGAGTCTGCTGAATGTGTGTCAAAAATGAGAGAATACCTGGGTATTTATAGGCGAGCAAAGAGGTCGCGTGTTGTACTACCTGAATAATCATGAGCCGGGATGGGCAGAGCAGACCTTGCGTGTACGCTGCCCTATTACCTGTACGCAGGGATGGGTTTAGCAGGCATTGCGTGTACACTATCCTATCACCTGAACGCAGGGATGGGTATTGCAGCTTTGTCAGTACACTAATCATGAGTTATACAAGAGGGCCAATTTGCAGAGATGACAGGTTTCGAGTAGAGCAGAGATGACAGTTTCCCGAACAGAGCAGAGATAACAGGTTCCGAACAGAGCAGAGATGATAGGTTCCCGAGCAGAGCAGAGATGATAGGTTCCGAGCAGAGCAGAGATGACATGTTTCGAGCAGAGTAGAGATGATATAATCCCGACGACCGAGGTGACCTGGTGGTGCCAAGACGAAAGGTTACCAGTAGCGTTTTAAGAGAAGCTCTTTCCTCGGGTCCCGAGATGAAAATTATTAGTGGTATCAAATATCTACTTTGATTTAATGGTAACCCTTTTCAAGGTCCCATTCCGCTTTGCCGACTCTCAATGAGAAGACAAATTTGTTGTTCTTAAGCCATCTCCAACACATAACTATATTTTGGTGTAGTTTCTGCACTAAAATAGTGTCGTCTCTGCACCAAATATTATATATCTCCAACCTACTTATTTCAACAGCAAAAGATATATTCTCATAATATCTCATTAATTTCTATATATTAATATTTCTTAATAGTTTAACAATATAATCTTTATTAATATTTTAATTATTACTTCAATAATAAATTACACTAATTTTTTGATATAAATTAAAAAACGTAATTACATATTAAAATAAATAAATAACTTTAATATATACAAACTGTCTCCCACGTAGTAAAGAAAAATAGATCTGCTCGATAGTTTCTGGTTTCACATGATGGTATGTATATGCGCTTATCATATTTAGCAATTTTAATATACTCCAACCTTTTAAACATACATATGCTGACAGTTGAATTTACCATCAATTTATTACCACTTGTCCTGCCTTATTTTGTCAAAGCTAAATGAGGCCGGACAAATGTTTTGCGGTAATTACTGCCCTCCGAGTTTGTGAAGGACGAAGAGCGCTATAAATAAAGCTGTTCGTATATTATATTTCTCATCCAATTTTCAAGTGTTCTTGACTTCTCCCTAAAATATTCAAAAATATTTGAGTTTGTTCTATAATATTTGTAAGATAGGTTTATCATATATTAAGATAGTTGTCTCTTTGGAAATATATTAAGAGAGTTTTTACCCATTATTTTGTAGGGGTTTTTCACAAAAAATTCGATGTCCATTTTTATTCTCCAATTTTATATTTCTATATTAAGGTGTCAGCATCTGACACCAACATAATATAATCTGTAACTCAAGAGGTCGGCCGTTAACCGAAGATATTTTATATGGGGGAAGTGGTTGATATATTTATTCTCGGCGGATCCCAATATAATTATGAGTTTTTAACCTGACGGGATATAATATTACAGATTGAAATGAATTATGGTATCGTCATTGGTTTACTAAATTTGGCTTGGGGATACGTAGGAAACGCCAGGCGGAATATACTATGCACCCGAAAATTTTTCATGTTTACGTAATCGTTTGAACATACATCTTGCATGCACCTCAACACATAACATTACAAAATGTAATATAATACATTACAAAAAAGTGCTTACGTTTGAGAACCGATGACAATAAATGTAATTAAATGTTGCGCAGAATAATATGCATTCTAAATTAATCCATCATGTAATAATTTGTTGAAGTTCAGTTTGATTTTTATTTGACTTGTTATGTTAGATGAGCGTTTCATTTGGACGTAAAATATTTTAATTTTTGGAGTGTCAAGTCTATTAACAATGTCAGATGCCATCAAACGTTTTTTTTACAGTCCAGATTGAAAATTTACTAGTTGAATTTGAGCTTTTTTAGAGTAGCATCAATTTTTTTATAACTCCAATCTTAAATTACGATAAAAATTTTGAGCTGAAGTAATTAGATACATTGTGAACCTCTAGGTTATCATGTGGCTCTAAATTTGAATATCTGAAAATCAAATGATGAGATTGCAAATGATTGCACTAAAAAATGAAATTTCATTAAATTTTATTAAAGTTGATTGGGGCCCTGTGCATGCAGTCTCGACATTGTGGCTCCTAAAAATTTGTAAAAGTCACGTAACTTTGCCCCAAATCCAGCGGATCAGGATTATGCCTAACTATTTTTATTAACAAGTTTCCTTCAATATCATAAAATATTGATTTTAAATCTTATCTCAAAGAATTCTGTGAAAAACAAATCAATTCATAATATTATACTCGAGCGCGTAATTTTAAAAATCGTGTGTATATACATATATATTCTATTTAAAAAGAGAGTACACTGTTTTGTTTTGAAATTAAAAATTTTGAATTTTTCAGCTTAAATATTATGGAAGGTGATGTAACCAAATAGTTCAGCCGACGAGCTATCACCACGTCGAGGACCTCGGGCACGTCGGGCGTCGGACACTGGAGAGTATGTGCGTATACCTGCAACCAACGCACACTCGTCAGAGGGCGCCGGAAGTGTGTCCGGCGAAGCCCCTCCGATGCTTAAGTCAGCCGTGCGCACGAGAGCAAATGAGAGCAAATATAACTGTGTGCGAGAGTGTGCAAGAATGAGTGAATGAATACAAAGGAGCAAACATGGTGGTATTTATAGAGGGGCTAAGTCGTTGGAGAAGTGCGGATATCTCGAGCGGGCGAGATTTTCTCCGTGATTTCCGGGGATTTTGTTAGGCAAACAATGAAAGTCGTATCGTCCTCGGACTCTCTAAAGAGGGAAACA
The DNA here is from genome assembly GCA_001598015.1 of Dorcoceras hygrometricum. NCBI lineage: Eukaryota > Viridiplantae > Streptophyta > Magnoliopsida > Lamiales > Gesneriaceae > Dorcoceras > Dorcoceras hygrometricum. Next base: position 18,335 of record KV008280.1, read on the forward strand.
AGTATCGTATCTGGATCTTCTAAAGAAGGAAAGACGTACCCAGAGAGGATTCTTCAGCACGTCGGATCGAGGTCCTCGGGAGCTACCCCGAGCTCACATTGCTTCCTCGATCCCTCAGCTCCTCTCCATGACGTAGATGCTCGGGCGCCTCCCGAGGTGTGACTCCCGAGAAGGTCTCCAGGCCTCGGCCAGGACTCCCGAGGTGCGCACGCTCCTTGATTGCTCTCGCCTTAGACGACGTGTGTAGTGTTGATGGTGGAGTGCTCGGTCCTCGGGTCCCGAGGTGCTCATGGGGGGCATCAGGAGTATCCCCTGCCGTTAGTCATAGACGAAGAATTGAAGTATAGGAGTAAGTATACTTGTCGTCGGGACCCGAGGTGAAATCCACAATATTGAAGAAAAACACGATCTTCGCGATGCTACCCCACGACCGTTGATAAAGGGACACGTGTACGATGAGATTGAGGTCGGGTTGTGCTTTTAGGAGAAAACCATGATCCGAGTGACAACTCCTCCTGGCCGTTGATAAGATCTGAGTGAACGGTGGAGATTAAAGTAGCCTGGCGCCCGAGCAGAGTAGCCCTGACGTCTGACGCGACGGTTGAGCTTCCCGATGTGATCTGAGCCGTTGAGAGTGGTGAGATCGGACGGTCAAGATCATTCCCCCGATTCTTATAAATACGCGATCTCGAAGGTTCATTTCTCACTTTCCACTTTCCCAGCATCATTACTCTGCACAAATTTCTTCTCGCTCCCGAGCACAAGACTTGTTCCTCCAACCTCTATCTCCTCCCTTTGTAAGTTCCCACTGATCGTAAACAATGTCTTTCCCTAGCACTAGCGCAGTCAGTAGCACATCTGCATCAATAGAGAGTGCCTCTCCCCGTCCCGAGGCGGGGGAGCCCTGGCTACCCGAGTCAGAGGAACTCCCGAAAACCCCTTGGTATGAGGAGAAATCCTCCAACCTGAGGACGTCGGACATCCCTACCATCCAGGAGAAGGGGGGGATGTCTGACGATTTCGAGGTGCTCATCCCTGGCCTCGAGGAGAGGGCCCATCGCCCTCCTCGGGGCTTTCATTCTTTTTACATCAATTAACTGGAGATGGGTCTCCGATTCTCTCTTCCGAGGTTTATTTCTGCCCTCTGCCAGCACATCAAGATAAGCCCGAGCCAGCTGGCCCCCAATTCTTATAGCTTCCTGCTAGCTTTGACCGTCCTCCTGAGCTATCATGAGATTCCCCTGATCCCCTACGTCTTTATGTAGTTGATCCAGATTAAGCGATTGGGACCGGGGAAATTCTATCTCTCCCACAAGGGAGATCATTCTTTCATTAAGGGGAACCCCAGCTCCCACAAGGGATGGATGAGCCGGTTCTTCTTCGTGAGGCGGGTCGGGGAGAAGAGAAACCCCTGGAAGTGTGAAATGCACTGGAGGGACAACGTCTTCACCCTTTCTCCCCGAACCCCACCCCGAGCCCCGAACCTGGCCCCCTTCCTCGAGGCTATGCACGGTAAGAGCTTCAATGCTCCCGAGCTGATTAAGGAAGATCTCCTGTGCTTCTACAAGTTTAGCAGGAAGGGGGTCAAGTTCGCGGGGTACCTCGGTATAATTGTATCTTGCCTTAGTTATGCTCTTACTTTCTCCCGAGCTCATGTCTTTCCCGAGCTAACACTTGCGTTGTTTTTTTGTATCTTTTTATGCATACGAACGAATGGAAAAGCCGAGATGCTGAAGGCTATGCAGGAGGCGGCACGTGCCTCGGGGGAGGTTGGACCCCCCCAAGAAGACAACCAAGAAGAGGAAAGTCCCCTCCTCGGCCGAGGAGGAGGTCCAAGCTGAGAGGCGGAAGAAAAGCGTCTCCACCTCGGGGACACGGCCCGAGGAGACCCAGGAGAGGAGTCGGGCGCCGACACCCCCGACGGCTACACCCGAGGAGACTCCCGCCCCTACCCAGGTCGTCCCCACTTCCGAGGCTTCGTCCTCGAGGAGGAGATCGGAACGACCCCCCCTTTTGATCCTTCCAAGGATTCCCTGATAGCCTACCCGACGACGGTTATGGCTACCAGGTATATTTGCAACATGGCTCCCGACCCGGATCTCCCGGTACTGATGAAGGCCGACGATGCCGAGGTCATAGCTCACTTCTCGGCCCATATTGCCCCGGTATGTTTTCCATTTCCTGAGCCTTTAACATTCCCCCTTATGCTAACACTGCTGGTTTTAACTCCTCGCCCTTGTGTAGGCAATAGTTTGGGGGGATGAGATGGTGAGACGCCTCACCCAGTCTCACCAAAAAGTACGGTCCACCCGTCAAAATTTCGACAAGGCCTCGCGTCAGCACGCCGAGGCGGTGGCGAAGCTCGAGGAATTGGAGGCCCGCCGAGCTCGGGAGCTAGAGGAGGGGAAGACCCAGCAGGAGTTGCTGGAGGCCGAGCTCATTGCCGAGAAGGAAGCTCGG
>KV008280.1:21192-55371 GCA_001598015.1 Dorcoceras hygrometricum
TGTTGGTCCGAAAATAGGATCAAAAAGATAGCCAGCGCTGATTTGACAAACAGTAAAAATTTTGCGCTGCTATAAACGAGCTGCAATAGCTCAAGGTTCTTGAACACATAAAAATATCACGAAGAGCATCGGAGACAGATCTGGTATGAAATTAAAATCATGCGGAAACACCAGAACTGGTTCCTTAGTATTTTAAAACGATTCAAACATATTTATGTGCAACATGAATCTGTTCGACTGTGCAAGTGTGCTAACAGTGTATGCCTTCAAATATGTTATGCGATGCTAAAGTAAAGCAGGTGCTGAATGAATAACAGAGTACAATACACAAGCGATTTGTTTCTGGAAGTTCGGACCTCAATGTCCTACATCTCCCCTTCTTCCACCTCGGAAGGCTCCACTAGAAGACTTTGATGGTTACAGCACATCTGCAAACACCCACCCACACAAACAGCACTTGTATGGACTCCTAGGCTCTACAAATGCACACCAGCCGCAACTGTGTGACTAACTACATACACAGAGTTTAACGTCATCGTGCTTGGACGGGACCTGTTGTGAAATGGGTTTTGAGATTCATTCACTAATGAATGTGAATGAATCTCTGTGTGTGAGATTGTTACAATGAAGCTCTCAACTCTCTGTTTCTCACACACTAGGGAAATTGCTCTACACAAGCTAATTAAAACTCAGCAATCGACTCTCGTGAAAGCTCCTCTCTAATGGCGGTCGATTGCTTCGTCTTTCTGTTCATTTTACCTCTGCTGGTGCACTGTGCAATCAACGTATTTTCTGCGACAGCCTCACAGCGACCAACTGCTCTTCAATGGCGTTCTTCTTGTATATAAGCCTCTGTTTTAATTAAGTCCGTTGGACACAAAATTTTTCCCGTTCAAATGTGTTCTGTAAAGTTCCGACAGGGATTGTCCTTTGTGTCCTTTCTTTTGCAGACTTCTTTGTCGTATTCACCATTTGAATTTGGCTCAGCAGTTGACATCCATCTTTTGCAACTCTTCGTAAATCGTCAACTGCTTCGCTGCTGGTTCATGTCTACTACTGCTGCGACTGGTTACTTTGACGACTGAATACTTTGCGCCTGGTTGCAATGCTTCGCTACTTCACGCCTGGACACTCTGTCTCTTGCAACTGGATTCTTGCGACTGGATGCAAAGCAATATCACTGTAGCTCGCGACTGGGTTGATCTTCTATCTTTGCGCTACTGCTGAAATCATCGTTGCGTCTGGATCTTTGCGACTGGTACATCAAATTGCGACTGGATGCGTAGCAACAGCTGGTTCATTGAAGCTCTCGTCTGGATGTATTGTAGCTTCCTGTTGAATGCATTGTAGCCTGCTGCTGATTATAACCAACGCACAAACCATCTGCTGAATTTTATCGCGAAGGCAAAACGCTGTCGTATCAACTTATTCAAACGACATCGTTTTGCTATCGCTATCTCCAAGTATCATCTGCTAGTGCATCAATGTGTCTGCTGATCATGATGACGTCTTTGCTGATGTCATCGTCGCTAATCCATCGACTGATCTTGCTGACGTAATCTTTCTTTTAGCTCTCCTGCTGGTTCAACTTGTCTGCTGATTTTCCTTTAAAAAAATCACCTTCTGGTTTCATTATTGCAAACCATCGACTGAATCGCGAAGACAAAACGCTGTCGTATCAACTTATTCAAACGACATTGTTTTGCTATCGCTAACTTTGAGTACGCTCGACTGGTTGCACTGAAGCTTGCGACAGATTGTTCTTCCTGCACGACGTCGCTTTATCTTCTCCTACTGTTCACTTCTTTAGCGCATCGGCTGGTCCAGTTGCTCATATAATCACTCCAGCTGATCCAACTTCTCCTTGGCACTTCCAGCTGGTTCATATCGTTCCAGCTGGTTCAATACGTTCCTGCTGGTTATCCTCGCTCCTTGGTGTACCAGCCGATTCATCATCCCCTTCGATGTTCCAGCTGGTCCACCTTCCACTTTAGCGCTTGCAGCTGGTTCTTATCGTTCCAGCTGATTCACTTTGCTCCAGCTGGTTCAACTTGGCCTCCGTCTGATTACGAACAGCTGACTCAACTTTGGACGTCTCCATTGCTAATCCAGCTGCCGTATACAATGATGAACTAAACCAGCTGCTGGACTTTATCTTTCAAACCATCTGCTGGACAAACTTCTGCTACTGTTCATCTTCTTCTTCGTTCCTAAAAACTGTACACTTAAGTAGAATTGTTAGAAACACAATAACAGGTTTTGTGTAATTCAAAACTTAATCAGGATCTGTCAAAACAGATCCATCAATCTCTCCCTTTTTGATTTACACAAAACCTTAAATAATCAATGCATGTTCTAACAATTCTCTCCCTTTTTGTGGGAATCAAAAAGAGATCGAACTGCTGGTCTTCCCGATATTTAAAACAAAAACTCTCACTACATTGTTACAACAAAAAAAAACATAACAGCAGGAGTTTTAGATTTGAAAAACAAAACCAGCTTTTGGGAAGCACCGTATGCAACAGTATATGATTTTGAAAACGAAACTGATGCATAACTCAAATTAGTCAAAGACAGTGACGCCACTCTCCCTGTCATTTATAACATGAGCTCAAATCATTTAAAAACAAAATTTTGGCACCAGCTGGAATCCGCAAAACAGAACATTTAAAAACAAATCGAGCATCGAAATGTTGTTTCAAATAACAAGTGCTACTGAGTTACTTATATATATGAAGAACAAGTACAGATAAAAACTCAGATTTTTCCTTCTTCTATCTCGCCCCATGTGCTTGTCACCGAGCCTCGCTCCAGGTGATCTTTCAGCACAACGAAAATAGAAGCTTGGCAACCGCACGGGACTCGCGCATCCCATGACAGTTCAACAAGCGAAAAACCTGTTCTATATAAAAACAAATCTGGCCTTCATAAAATAAGCTTCTCAAAACAGTAAAAACCGTAAAAACATAGCACATGTGTTTTAAAATCAGTGCTCGTTCAAGAACAACCCGATCTGATACCAATTGTTGGTCCGAGAATAGGATCAAAAAGATAGCCAGCGCTGATTTGACAAACAGTAAAAATTTTGCGCTGCTATAAACGAGCTGCAATAGCTCAAGGTTCTTGAACATATAAAATACAAAGAGCACCGGAGACAGATCTGGTATGAAATTAAAATCATGCGGAAACACCAGAACTGAATCCTTAGTATTTTAAAACGATTCAAACAGATTTATGTGCAACTTATGTGTTTGCGTAGAAGAGCTACGCGAGTTTGCCAGTGCGGAACTGGGCTTATGTGCCGAGCTGGTCGGGCTTATGTGTTTGCGTAGAAGCGTATAGCGAATTTGCCAGTGCGGAACTGGGCTTTGTTGCTCAGGTGGGGTTGCCACCCGAGGAGTTGCCAGTGCGGAACTGGGCTTAGGTGCCGAGCAGGTCGGGCTTATGTGCTCAGCTCGGGTCGTCACCCGAGGAGCTTGATAATTGAAACCATGAGTTGAGAGAAAACATCTTTTATTCCATAGAATAATTGTTACAAGCAATAGCTGAGCAAAAGATGATTATAACAGTAACGAGACAGAGCCTAAGCATAATATTTCCGAAGATAGATAACATTCCATGGCCGACGTCCTCGCTTCCCCTGTGCATCCTCCAGATAATAAGCGGTGACTCCGGCTTTCCCAACCACCTTGTATGGCCCTTCATACTTCGGATCCAGTTTTCCTCTGTCCCCCTGATATTGTATCTTCCTCCAGACGAGGTCTCCCAGCTCATACTTCCGAGGTCGAACTCTCTTGTTGTAGGCCTGTTCCATTCTCCTCTGATAAGCGGAAATGTGAACTGCTGCCCGAGCTCATCTCTCCTCCAGATTGTCCAATTCGAGGCCCCTTATTTCGCCATTATCCTCGGCATACTCCATGACCCGAAGAATATCCTGCCCGATCTCAGCTGGTAGCAGTGCCTCAGTACCATATACCGTAGAAAAAGGTGTTTCATCCGTAGCAGCTTGGGTAGTCGTCCGATAAGCCCAAAGTACGCTCGGTAGTTCATCCACCCATATTCCCCGGGCAGATTCCAGTCGTGACTTAAGAGCTTGCACGATAGTTTGGTTGGTGACCTCTACCAGTCCATTGCTTTGAGGATAAGCCACCGAGGTGAAGATTTGTTCAATTTTAAACTCTTGACACCACGCCCGAACCTTAGCTCCACAGAACTGTCTTCCATTGTCAGAGATAAGTTGCCGAGGTATCCCGAAATGGCAAATGATGTTTTTCCATAGGAACTTCAGCACCTCGGCCTCAGTTATTCTTGCTAAGGGTTCTGCCTCCACCCATTTAGAGAAGTAATCTACCGCCACCAACAAGAACTTCCTCTGTCCTCCGGCTGGTGGGAAAGGTCTCACGATATCCATGCCCCATTGATCAAATGGGCATGAAGAGATGATAGTTTTCAGGGGCTCGGCGGGTTGCTTTTGAAGATTAGCATGCTTCTGACAGTCCTGACAAGATCGGACAAGCGCAGTAGAATCCTGTTGCATAGTAGGCCAAAATAAACCTGCTAAGGTGGATTTCGATCCAGAGCTGTAGCGCCGAGGTGATTGCCGCAACACCCCTCATGAATCTCCCTCAATACAGATTTGGCCTCGTCGGGGCCCAAACACTTCAGCAGCGGTCGTGAGAAAGACCTCTTATACAATTTATCATCCAAGATAACAAAGCGTAGTGCTCGGCGTTTGAGTTCTCGAGCACGCCGTGGGTCGTCGGGCACCACTCTTCGCAAGATGTATTCCAAGATATCATGTCGCCAGTCCGAGGTAGGCACTCCTCCCTAATTCTGCCCGACCTGATATACCTGTGACAGTAATTCTTTTCCTTGTATCTCTTTACCCGAGGATGGAGTCAGAGAGCTGGCCATCCTCGCAAGTTTGTCTGCTTTTTCGTTGTTCTCCCGAGGTACCTGCTCCAGGACCACCTCGGAAAAAGTCTCGGTCAGTTTATTCAACGCCTCCGCGTACTTCACCATCTTCTCGTTCTTTATATCAAATTTACCGTTACTTTGTTGAATTACCAACTGAGAATCGGAATACAGTAGGACCCGAGCTATTCCCATGTTCTTTGCAGCTCGGAGTCCGACGAGCAAGGCCTCATACTCGGCTTCGTTGTTGGAGGCCTTGAAATCAAGAGTGATTGCCAAGCTTGTTTCCTCCCCCCAGGGGGACACCATAACTACCCCTACGCCACTTTTCGAGGAACACGAGGATCCATCAACATATACTTTCCACCTCTCCTCCTGCTCAAGAGACACTGTTTCCGCCAAAAAATCTGCTAAGGCTTGTGCTTTGATGGCTGCCCGAGTCTTGAACTAAATATCATACTCACTGAGCTCGGTAACCTATTTAACCAGTCTTCCGGAAGCATCGGGATGAGAGACGATCTGCCCGAGCACACTGTTAGTAAGCACTGTGATCAGGTGAGATAAGAAATATGGCCTGAGGCGCCGAGCTGTGATCACCAAGGCCAAAGCCAACTTTTCTTGTGTGGTATAGTTTAGCTCGGCGCCTTTCAGAGCATGGCTCACGAAATACACAGGCTGATGTACCTGTCCTTCCTCCCGAACTAACACTGAACTTGCTGCTTGCGGAGTAACGGCGAGATAAACAAATAATGGCTCCCCGAGCTCGGGTTTATTCGGAACGGACAGACCCTTCAGATATTCTTTTAACTCCTGAAACGCCCTTTTACTGTGCTCATTCCATTCGAACTGTTTAGCTCGGCGAAGTATTTTGAAGAAATGAAGGCTTCGGTCAACCGACCTAGAAATAAATCGAGAGAGAGCAGCAATTCTCCCCGTCAACCTCTGAACCTCCTGAATATTCCGAGGTGAACACATAGAAGCCAGAGCTCGCATCTTCTCGGGATTAGCCTCAATCCCCCGACGAGTCACCATATACCCCAGAAACTTCCCCGTCCGAGCTCCAAATAAGCATTTGCCCGGGTTGAGCTTGATTTGATAATTCCGCAGAGTGCGGAAGGTCTCCTCCACATCATATATGCTCCTCCCGAGACTTTATCAAGATATCGTCGACATAGACCTCGACGTTTCTCCCGATCTGCTCCTTGAACACCTTATCCATCAATCGTTGATACATTGCCCCTGCATTTTTAAGCCCGAAGGGCATAACAACATAACAGAACGTTCCATCAGCAGTAATAAAACTGACCTTTCGCTGATCCTCCTCGGCCAGTGGTATCTGATGGTAACCCTGATAGGCATCCAAAAAACTGAGCAACTCGTGACCCGAGGTGGAATCAACGAGTTGATCGATCCTTGGGAGAGGGTAGCAATCCTTTGGACAGGCCTTGTTCAGATCCCTGAAATCCACGCACATCCTCCATTTCCCTGTAGCTTTCGACACTAGAACGACGTTAGACAACCAAGTAGGGAAATGTACCTCTCTGATATGGCCCGCCTGCAACAGGTCCTCGACCTGATTCCTAATCACTGCGTCTTTCTCGGGCCCGAAGTGCCTCCTCTTCTGAATAACGGGTCGTGAGCCCGAGGAGACATTCAACCGATGCTCCATCACTTCACGCTTGACCCCCTTTAGATCGGACGGTGACCAAGCAAAAACATCCTTGTTCTTCTCCAAACACTGAACCAACTGCCCTCGCACCTCCTCGAGAAGGGACTTAGTAATTTTCACAATCCCAGACGGAGGATCAAGGACCACCTCTTCTTCCTCATCCTCGGTAGTCAACTGAAAGTCCTCCTCAACCAAATTCACACATCTGTCCTCCCGAGCCCTAGGATGCTCTTGAGCTCGGGACTTAGCAACCTTCTGCTCCACTCTCACCTCCTCAACATAACACTTCCTCTCCATCTTACGATCCCCGAGGACTTCCCCCACTGAATCTCCCACGGGGAATTTGATCTTCTGGTGCAAGGCTGAGGCCACGACCGAGAACGCAGTCATGGCCGGCCTCCCGAGAATAACATTGTAGGAAGAAGGTGCATCCACCACAGTAAACTCCACCATCTTGGTCTTCCTGCATTCGCCCGAGCCGAGCGACATAGGCAACCGAACAGCCCCTACCGGTTGTAAAAAATCCCCTGTGAATCCATACAAAGGCGTGTGCACTGGATCCATACGGTACTCCCCGAGATCCATTTGAGCCACCGCGCTCTTGAAGAATACATTTACTGAGCTCCCCGAGTCCACGAAAATACGGGCTACTTCATAGTTTGCAATCATAGCCCGGATGACTAGAGCGTCATTATGTGATTCCGCATCCAGAGGCATGTCCTCGGGGCCAAAGGATATGGTAGGTCCCGAGCGCCTCTTCCCGACCTCCATGACTTCCATCCGTCGACACCTCGTCTTTCTCGCCCTGTTGCCCCGAGATCCATTTGAGCCACCGCGCTCTTGAAGAATACATTTACTGAGCTCCCCGAGTCCACGAAAATACGGGCTACTTCATAGTTTGCAATCATAGCCCGGATGACTAGAGCGTCATTATGTGATTCCGCATCCAGAGGCATGTCCTCGGGGCCAAAGGATATGGTAGGTCCCGAGCGCCTCTTCCCGACCTCCATGACTTCCATCCGTCGACACCTCGTCTTTCTCGCCCTGTTGGAATCCCCATCAGTGGGTCCTCCTGAAATCATATTAATAAATCCTCGGGGCTGAGGCGTTCTTCGCTCTCCTCGGTTAGGCTGCTGATCCTGTCCCTGAGGTGTCCTGTCCTGACCAGGGGCTCTGTTGTTAAACTGCATGTCATCCTCCCGACGAGGCCTCTTCTCCCACCGACGTGGCTTGTCGGCCACAAGCGCTGCGCGCATGTCGGGGTTATTCTGCATGATCCGCTCTAACTCCTGATCCCAGAGCCGACATTCCGTGGTAGTGTGACCATTGTCCCTGTGGAAATCACAGAACTTGTCTGACTTCGGATTCCTCGGGGCCACATCACTACCCCGAGGACGTTGGACGACTTTCCTCTCATCACAAATCTCAAGAGCCCGAGATTTGCTCATTTTCAAAGGTGTTCGAGCAGTAAACTCCCCCAACAACAAGGGGGGCTCTGGTCTAACCGGCCTCAGCTGAGGTCTCTCCACCCGAGCATCCCGACCAGCCCGCGGTGGCGGCCTTTGTTCGTTCTTCCTCGAGGACTGTATCTCCTCCACATTAACATACTTTTCCGCCTTGGTTAGAAGCTCATCAAATGTCTTCGGGAGCTTCTTGACCAGCGACTTAAATAAATCACCCCTTCTCAACCCCTAGGTGAACGCCCCAATCAGGAGGTCGGGCGTAGCAGATGGCACCTCGATGATGCTTCCATTGAAGCGCCGAATATACTCCCGAAGATTCTCATGTTCCTTCTGCTTCACAGTAAACAGATTCAAGGTCGTCAGAGGCTGCTTCTTGCTGCTAGAAAACTGATGGAGAAACGCCTGACTGAAATCCTGAAAACACTTTATACTCCCCGCTGGCAAGACATTGAACCATTGCTGGGCAACTCGGACCAGAGTGGTGAGAAAGATCCTGCACTTGATAGGGTCAGAGTATCGGTGGAGAAGTGCAGCGTTCTCAAATCGGGACAGATGTTCCTCGGGATCTCCCATCCCGTCATATTCTCCCACATTTGGATATTTGAAGTGTTGGGGCAGGTCGGCCTCCAGCACCTCAATAGAGAAGGGCACCTCCCGAGCAGGTCGGGGGGGGAGGCGCCGAGCTCCTTTCCTTCTTCAGATTCTCTAATTTCTCACGCATCCTCCTTATCTCCTCGGCTTGCTGATCGATATTAGGTTGCGGTTGCGGCACAGGTTGACTTGCCAATATTTGCGCCACATTGGTGGCTACCAACTCAGCTATCTGGGCGGGGGTAAGAGTGTGAGTCTACGATCCCTGAGTGGTACTCTCCGTGTTACTGTTCTCACCACTACGCTGAGCTCTAGTCCTCTTTGGTGTCATCTTATATCTTCTTCTTCGATTCCCACAGACGGCACCAATTGATGTAACCAAATAGTTCAGCCGACGAGCTATCACTACGTCGAGGACCTCGGGCACGTCGGGCGTCGGACACTGGAGAGTATGTGCGTATACCTGCAACTAACGAACACTCGTCAGAGGGCGCCGGAAGTGTGTCCGGCAAAGCCCACCCGATGCTTAAGTCAGCCGTGCGCGCGAGAGCAAATGAGAGCAAATATAACTGTGTGCGAGAGTGTGCATGAATGAGTGAATGAATACAAAGGAGCAAACCTGGTGGTATTTATAGAGTGGCTAAGTCGTTGGAGAAGTGCGGATATCTCGGGCGGGCGAGATCTTCTCCGTGATTTCCGGGGATTTTGTTAGGCAACAAGTATCGTATCTGGATCTTCTAAAGAAGGAAAGACGTACCCAGAGAGGATTCTTCAGCACGTCGGGTCGGGATCCTCGGGAGCTACCCTGAGCTCACATTGCTTCCTCGATCCCTCAGCTCCTCTCCATGACGTAGATGCTCGGGCGCCTCCCGAGGTGTGACTCCCGAGAAGGTCTCCAGGCCTCGGCCAGGACTCCCGAGGTGCGCGCGCTCCTTGATTGCTCTCGCCTTAGACGACATGGGTAGTGTTGATGGTGGAGTGCTCGGTCCTCGGGTCCCGAGGTGCTCATGGGGGGCATCAGAATGTTTCAAAGATTATATAATTTTTATTCGACGTTATACATTATATCTTTGTGCGCGAGAATTTATTCCTCGACGTTAACCAAAAATATGGATCAACCTTTTACAGGGAATCCTCTTATAAAGACTCCTAAGGATCGGAATATTATTAATGATGGTATTGTCCCAAGGGGCACAAGTGAATTGATAAGACCTGAGGTGATGTGAAATTCTCCTCTCCGGCTTCGCGGGTTCGATTTTCGTATGGAAATATTCCCTATTGAAATATTATGGGGGTTTCTCTTGGGGTCGATCTGATATATAAGTTCTCTATCTCCAGTTCCTGTCTATCCAAGCATAACCCTCGATTTAAAACATGTATGGATGATGGATCAAGGGGTCTCTGACATATACATGAGATTAGCCATTTAACAGGCTAATTTATTTATTTTTTTTTAAGATGATGATGTGAACTTAGAATTGCTTGATACCTTCTTTTACACTACCATATATATAAACAAATGGATATATAGCATACCCAATTAAATTAAAGGTAAATGTTTAATTTGCATGATGAGAAGTTACCATTTTTGTTTTTTACTGGGAGAGGGATTACGACAAGGTTTGAACTCAAAATCCCTTCCCAATTTTGAACTTGGTGTCAGATTATACAATCGACCAAAATTACATCATTTGAAAGTCAAAGGTGAATTTTTACAATCAATTTGTTTAGACATATTGCATTTTCTAGATTCTAGATAACAATTACATATTTGAGATTTATTTGTGATCTATTGTCAATGCATGTGGGAAAACATATATATGGCTAGCCCAGTATATTTATGGGTTTCACGTCCAATAAACTGAGGCCAACATCTGTAAGACTTTTAACAAGCCATATGGTTTCATGAACTTACATGTTTCGGCTTCATTTCTAATCAAAAGAAAAAATGTTGATTTTTCATTCTCATTTTTAATTAACACATTGTTTCCTATTTTTGTGAATCCTAACATATTGAAATTTTTTAGCTAGAAGTATATGAATTTGACTCATGTAATAACTGCTAATATTTAGTCATAAACTAGCTGGGTTCGGGTATCAAATTTTTTTTCCAGATGGAAGAGTGTGACCCACATATAATTGAACCATATTTGTATGGGGGGAAAGAAGAACACGCAACACATAATCACACACATATGTGTATATATATATATATATAACGTGTCCACATCTTTGGACAAATTAAATTTAGGCCAAAGATTAATATTAATGATATAAAACATTTGAATGAAATTGGCATGCAAGGTTCTATGGTGTAGTGGTTAGCACTCTGGACTTTGAATCCAGCGACCTGGGTTCGACTCCCGGTAGGACCTTTTAAATAAATTATCATTTGTTTTAATTTTTACGCACATTTATCGGCACATCAACAAAATTAATTCTAAAAATCTTGTTTGTCACCTAAAAAATTGAGTTCGATAATCAAATAACTGCACCATAATTAAAAAATATATAAAAATAGTTGACAAAACGGTCGGTCTAACTTTCTTATTTTAATTTTAATATATATATACCTATTCTTTTACGGCTTTCTTAAAAGTTCCATAAAACTTGTTATTAATGAAAAATACAAGAAAACCCGATGCCGCAACTTAAATGAGAAAAATAGAAGGCCCAGTTTGGCATCGAAACCTTATTGGATTTCTCCTACTGTATGTTTTTTTTTTTTCCGTGCTTTTCCTATGCAACATGAGGTAATTCTTTTTTATACATGTTTTATGTCAAAACACGAACAATAAAATAAGTGGGATCCATGTACTCCAACGAACTTAACATAACGAGATTTAATTGTCCAGAAATATCATAAACTTTACCTTTTTGTATTCGATATCCACCACATATTCTGTGTCTTTGTAACATCCATTTCAAGGCATCGACCCAAGGTATATTTTGTTTTTCTTTTCATAGAAAAATTCTATGCCACATCTGTTGACATCATCCGTATACTATCTACTTCCTCACACTGAATGAATGATGCAACACTCGGTCGAGCATAGAATATTTGATCTATCCCTGTTCCATGGCTTTGAAAGCTGAACAATGTGGTTCAATTTCTTGGTATTAAAATTTGATCTCTATCATCGAATATGCTTTCGCTTATATTGCCCGAAAATTAGACAACAAGCATGCGTTAAGAGTGTTCACAATTGAAGTGTCTCAATGAGTACAATCTTGTAGTTGTGAATATACACACTCCTTAAGCTGTTCCTCCTTGTTTAAAAAGTAATAAGTACGAAAAAAAAGAGGGTTCCTATATCTCTGTATGAAATCCAAATATCGGTGTATAAAATCCCAGGTAGTCTCAAAGCCAGTATAGCTACTGGCCGCTATTGCCATCAAAATTTCTGAGCATTATTCTTCCTCAAATTTTCACCCCACATTTTAGCCTCGGCGACGGCGCGTTCCCTGTCTAAGTCCCGGTTCAGATTTCTTGTATTCTCTCTTGGAGAGTCGTCACGGTCAAATCCATCCAGATTCCATTTTCGTCCCGATCCTCCCCCCTCTTCGGTACCCAACACTCTCCCATTGCTTCTGCTGTCATCTTTCTCCAGAGCGATTCTGTTGCCACTGCCAACAGCTATACTGGGATCATACGTCTGATTAGCCAGGTAAGAAAGGGCAGTAACTACGTCCCCTATCAAGGGACGACCTGCAGCCTGTTCTTGGGTACACATGGATGCTACTGCTAGAGCTTGGTAAAGCCCACGAATGGGAAATTTTCCCTGCAGTCTTGGATCGGCCAGTTTCGCGAATTTTCTACGGTCATTGAACAATGGTCGTGCCTGCACAACTCGGTATTGTAAATGGAAAAGTCACAAAACAAGTCCCCCAATGGCAAATCTTAGCTTAATGCATCCCAAAAGTATCTAAAGAAAAACAATGCAGTTTTACCCATGCAACAAGGTTTTGTTCTCCCTGTGGAAGGCTGCTGTCGATGGCTTTGCGTCCAGTGATGAGCTCTAAGAAGACGACTCCAAAACTATAGACATCTGATTTCACGGTCAATTGTCCAGTCATGGCATATTCTGGTGCACAATAGCCATAGGTTCCCATAACTCTGGTGGATACATGCGATTTGTCTCCTGTAGGACCTAGCTTCGCGAGTCCAAAGTCGGAAAGCTTTGGAAAATAGCCTTCACCTAGCAATATGTTGGACGACTTGAAATCACGATATATGACCGGAGGATTAGCCTTGTCATGGAGATGCTCCAAACCTTTAGCAGCACCGGCAGCTATTTTCATTCTGGTGTTCCAATCTAGTGGATCTTTGCCGGGTGGAAGATCTGTTGCAACAATTATTCACATCACAAAAACATAAGCCGTGAAATTAAGAACAATGGCAAAATGAAAGTAAATTAAAATTTATAATCTCATGGATGCCATCAGACAAGATCAAGAAACGCTTTGCATGGAACAAAAATTCACACAGATAGTGTGCAGGTGACAAGATAATCGAACCGAAACAATAGAGCAGTAAACCAATAGAGCACTAAACCAAAAGTTACCGTGTAGGTGATCTTCTAACGATCCCAATGGCATAAATTCATATACGAGAAGCCTTTGTTCTCCCTCAGCACAATAACCGATCAAATTCACTAAGTTAGAATGATGCAGAAGGCTAAGCATGAGAACCTCAACAAGAAATTCTCTATTGCCCTGGAGCCCGTTTCTATCCAACTGCTTAACCGCAACCACCTGCCAGAGTAACCAAAATTTAATATGATGGAAGTAAAATGATAAAAGGTAAAACTCCATAATCAGAACATGGAAATATCATATCGGAATTATTGGACAAAGTACAAATTATCATAGTAATGATTGAAATAAAGTATTACAATAGAATAGCAACGAATTAATATCTGTCACTAAAGGAACAATATAGACTGGCTATAGAGACATATGCTGCTGGAAAACCACGTCAATCTGAATGAACACCGAACACTTGGCAGTAGAGTGTGGATTCCAGTGGTGGAACCAACACTTTTAGCAGTGAATCAACAAACAGAATGCAGAAAAAATAGCAAAAACTAGACAAAATGTGGCCAATGCCAATGAATAAGAGTGGTAGAGACTTGCATTACCGATCAGCAAAGGCAAATACTCAAACCAAAACCCGGTCAGGCGGAGACTAACTGGACTCAGCAAATAAAAAATAATAATTTATTTTTCTAAAACTGCTTAACACCATCCAGGCCTATGAAACTCACGCTTCCTTCACATATAGTCACCCTTTTACACAAATGTTTTGAGACTGTACATGTACCATTTCCTACTATAAATGGCTAAATTACTGCTTCAGATGAGTAAACCGCTGACATTGATATACCACGGATCCACGGTTGAACTTCCAAGCAGAGACAGAATGGCAAGAGTTCAACTTCAAGGAACATTCTCCACTACCTTCAACATGAAGACACAAATGGCCAATCCCATAAATTTCCAATGAGATTCATCCTTGAAACTTAATGGTTCAAATAGGGCCCTTGTTTTATACTTTTATTTAGCAATTCAATTTCAACCACTTCCAATTCATAATGAATTTCATGCCACATTCCCACACAAATCCAAATTTCCAACAAATTCTTCGTCCATAAAATAGCAAAAATAAGTAGCAGAAAAGGATGAAGATTCATTCTACCTGACCATTTGGAAGCCTCCCTTTGTAGACTCGACCAAATCCTCCTTCCCCTAAGAAACACTCAGGCCTAAAGTTATTAGTAGCGGCAGCTAGCTCACGAAAAGTAAATATTTGTGCAGCAATTTGCTCATTCGGCAAGTCCTTAAGCACCGAAGGTTCCTTTCTTAGCCCAACGTTACTTCTTGTTTTTAGTCTGTCTGCCCCTGCAAGTGCGACCAAAGCACATCTTTTCACGACAGATTGTAATGATTTTAGTATTAATAATTATTCGCCATTTCAGTAAACTTCCCAGCAAAATAAGAACTAGGTGGGAATCTCTCAGATTGGATAATAAGAAACACACTACAATGACATAAATGTCGAATACACAAATTAATAGATGGCTTCCAACTTGAAGTAGCAATCGATTTCTACACTTAAAATATCAATAAAGTCACCTCAATTTAAAGGATCTAAAAAACCATCAACTTGAATTGACCTAAGCAAAATTGGACTACATAGACCAATAAAGAAGCTTTCCACTACTGCCACAAGATCAAAAATAGAAACCAAATCCCCATTCAGATCTCGTTTCATGATTCAAAAGGACTTATACAGAAGAAGATCCTTCATCAACCCGAATCTAAAATTCTCGGACCTCAATCAAATTCAACAAACCTACACCGAACAAATGAATTAACCCTTTCTGACAACAGACCAAACCACAAATCCGAAATTGGAAACAGAGAACACATGAATTCAAGAGTAATACACTAACTAACCGGAAGATAACTTCGATATATTGGAAGGGATGCTGGGATAAACTTCCTTGTGGTCATCTCTTCGTTCACGGGGATTAAGCGTCTCCTCTTCCCTTGAATCGAAACAAGGAAAACAACCCATTTACTTCACTCAAAGATCAAATCTTTATCAAAACCCAGAAACAATCCGATTGCACCTAAAAGATACCGGACTGTCCAATTCTCTCACTGTTTTAACATTAATTTAAATTCAGTAAGAACCCAATCTTTAGAGAATTGCCATCCAACCGATCATCTCAGGCAAGAACAATGATTCAGAAAATACTTGCAAGAATATAAAACATGAAGGAGGCCCCAAAAAACTCAGCTCTAGATAAATTGTAGTATCTGCACGCAGCGGCTTTATCTTCCACTTCTAAATACATACGGTCACGGATCTGTAGTCAAATCCCCCGTCTCTCTCTCGTACCCACCCCTCACAAATACGAATATCAGGGTGTGTCTAGATATGTTCTTAAAAAATGTTTTTAGTGTTTTATAAATAAAAATTTTTAAAATTGATGTTTGGGCAAGATTTTTTTAAAAAATTTTAAAAACATTTTCTTAAAATTGGTTTTCAAGTATAGTTTTTAAAAAACAAGTAGGAAGTGTTTTTTGTTGTTTTTAGAAGTATAGTTATAATTATAAGATAAGCTTATAGCTAACTAAATCTATTTACGATTAATATTTTCTTCAAATTTTTATATGGTGATAAATTATTTACTATTGTTAGCGTTTTTTACATGTTTTATGATTAAAATTATTGAATATAATTTTTATTTATTTTCAAGTTAACGATTTATCTAAATTTAATTTAACATTTAAAAATTTATATTTGGATTAAAGTTACATGGAGATCGGATTGCAATGTTTAAAAATAAACACTATAAGGAAATAAACAAAATATCATCAGAGTTATATTATAATAACCATAATAATAATTAAGGTTTCACTAAACTAATGTGAATTAATTAGTATATTTCCTTAACAAATGTGTAACGAAGAATTTAAGAATTTATTGTCAGATGTTGCAAGTATTTTTAAACAATATTTAATTAGAATAAAATAAAATATTAAACATTTAATTATAGATTGAAATAAAATATCTATCACAAAAAAATATAGAAACTGGAAAATGAAAAAAAAAGAGAGAAAAAATTACATAAGAGATTATTTATATAAAAATGGATAATATAAATAAAACATATGAAAAACAAATAATTAAAAGAATGAGAAAATTGTATGAAAATTATAAAAAAGAAATTATGTTTTTAAAAACATTTTTCTAAATTACTAGTAAACATATTTTGAACTAATAAAATATTTTTATAAAATAGTTATCCAAACACATATTTTTCCTTAACATTAACATTCAAAACGTTTTTACAAATATTTTTTGAAAAATATTTTTTAAAAACATGTCCAAACGGAGCTTGGTATATTAATTGAAAAGGCAAACGAAAAGAAAGAGAAAAAAAAATAATAATTTGTCTACTAATAAAAAGAACAATATTCTACTACGTTGTATGTTTGAAATCCACACTTCTCCTGACCACCTTTGACCCAACTCTCATAAATGTTATTAAAATACATAAGTAGGGATTTTTATGTTATTTCTAAAATCTTGATTCATAGTATAACATAATGAGATGGGCATAAATCAAGATATGATCAAGAAAGTATATGAATCCTTTGACAATTTAATTGAGCAAGCTTTGAAAAAGAAAATCAATAGTCAACGACAATAAGCGAAGGATTATCGCAAGATCGAGTAATAACACGCAAATGAATCGAACAAAACACTTAAACTGACTTTGATAAATAAAATACGTCGCCGGGTTTTACCTGGGCCCTCACAAATATGCTCACACTAGGTATCCATAGTATCAGTGTAGGATACAGCGCTTGCCGTTTTACCAAAAGATATAGCTGATGGTAACGGTACAACTCCAATCTTTTGAACCGTATAGCAACACAAGCACCACGGTTCGATCGTTCTACCTAGCAGGGACAATAATTGTACTCCAACAATCCCCCTCCCAATAATTACACTTCTTACAATCAATGGGAATCGAACCCGTGACCTTGGCTCTGATACCAATTGTAGGATCGAGCGCTTGCCGTTTTACCAAAAGCTATTGCTGGTGGTAACGGTGCAACTCCAATCTTTTAAACCGTATAGCAACACAAGTATCACGGTTCGATCGCTCTATCTAGCAGAAGCAATTATTGTACTCCAACAATCATTCATATATATATATATATATATAGAAATATGTTTCAACACATTAGGAAAGTATTTGGAAATAATTTTTATAAAACAATTTTCTTTATTATCCTTATTAAACATTAATTAAATAAGAAATTTAAATATGGGTATACTTATAAAATGATAGAAACATAATATAAATATAGAAACTTGACTGTATAGACGGATGAAAAAGTAAATCCGAGTAGTATAAGAATTTTAGGATTTTTTTTTTTGAAATACAAACTACTCTAGAACACTATTGTATACAACTGGAAGTTAAATTTTATTACTCGAGTCACGCAGGCATCAATTGTGTGATTTTGAATTGGAGTAATTGATTTGAATTCTAGATATAACCCATAACACCCTAACTAATTTTTCCAGTTATTGCAAAGTCAAGTTATATAGTTCTCACATTCCATTAATTTAAATCACACATATGTTAAGTGTTTAGAAGTCAAAATGTTATATATAATTTTCCTTTTTGTCCTTATTAAATCAACTACTAAAATAGATAAAATAGACACATTAAATATGGATCAATTGGTAAAAGAGTAGAAAAATATAAAAACTGAGATTGGGCTATATAATTAGGACATATAAGAAAGGAAATTAAGTCTACATATCTCTTCTAATTAAAGATAAAATTTATTTTTTAAAATCGAAGTCAAAATTTTTATACCGTGGAAGTTGGAATCACCGACACCGATTTTTGAAAGAAAAGAGAGAAGGAATTTATCCATAAGTAAATATTTACTGGTACTATCAGACATGAAACCATAGGTATATGGAGAGTGGGGAGATTTAAAATTCTTATTAAATTTTTGCATTCCTATATCGTATTTATTGGATATTAATGAAGTTTTCAATATGTATGTGTACTATAAAAATGGAACATGTGGACATCATAAATTGAACGCGCAAAGCAAGGATATAGGTCAGTTGAAGACTGTTTAATAACTTTGTCGATCGTAAACAACTACAAATCTCTTATTTAATTTATGGATATCAACAATCACGCACATGGTTAGTTGTTTTTTTCAATCTAACTAATAGTCTTTTTTTATTATTAATCATTCTATTAATAATTTATTGGATAAATATTTGCTTGAATTATATAACTTTTAATTTGTTTATGCAACCGTTCAGAGTTTTTTTGAAGAAAAAAATCATATATTTGATAAATCATTATTAAATTATGAAAAGTCATACCCAAACTAATGATTTGGAAAATCATATGTTTACATATAATAGTAACAATAATAATAATACTATAACTGTGTTTTAGATACACCCATCGTGTGTTCCATGATACTAACAGTTAATTAATTTTGGTGTAGAAAGTGAAAAATATAATAATTTATTCGGAGATATTGATGCAACAACAGTGAAGTAGTTGCCACACCGGTGTCATAATTTTCCGGAAGGGGGTATGGCCACACGACGTGAATGAATAACTATGGTGGTAAGGGGAAGATTATCGAAACAAAAGAGACAATTAGCCAACGGATTTGACCTTGGAAATTATTTCAAAAATGGATATTTACACTAATATTTGAGAATATTGAAGCCCACTCCAACTTACTGATATATATAGTACCCCAAGATTTACTTAACCCCAACTAAAAGTGGAATAATCCCTGAGACATAGTAATGAAGAAAATCATGGATAATGTTCAGCTCAACAAAAAGAAAATGAAACTTATGCGAGGGTTAATGTAGAGCTTAATGGCCAAAAATTAAATACGGCTTTAACTCTAAAGAAAGAACGAATACAAGAAGCACCCCTTCATTAAAAAAATGATCCAAAGCCCGATTTCAAGGAGATCATAAAATCTTGACGACCCATAAACGAAACACTTCAAGTACTGAAAATGCAACAACATTCCCATTTATGTTCATTCGGTGTATCTCTAGGTTGAAGCATAATATTGTGGTCAAAATTAAGGAAAGAAAGTAAGTTCAGATTACAAAAAAGATTAGTCTATTTTATTATTTTGAAAATTATTGACATGGAAAATCAATAATAAGTCATGACGCAGTGCATTAAAGCTAGACACAAGAAAGGGAAAAGAATATGATTGTCTCGATCGGGATTCCATCCCTAAAACGAATGATTATCCAAGATACATAGTCATATTCCAATTTACAGGTTAACAAATGATAATATAATCGTGTAGTAGCAAAGCATGCAAAAATAGAAGTAAATATCAACAAAACTTTGGTTTAAAAGAGTATCGATATTGAGATTAAACTTAACATTGTGGTAAATAATGGAAATGCATATCTAGAGATCACAAATCAGTTTTCAACGAAAAGATATTATATCCCAAAGCCAAGGCTAAACATCAGACAATCTATAAGCCAAAATCTAAATCCTTAGAAAGGTGCCATCTAAATCCGGTGGTGGATTCTCAAATAGTGCTCGATTTCTCATATTCCATACTTGGTATATATTCGCGCTCACTTGTGGCTAATAAATCATGTAAAAGTCTGTTTGAGCTCACAAATCTGCTCTCCGTTCCTGCACTCTCCCTTGAAGTGAAAGCGAAACTTTACACTCAAAGAACAGGTCAGAGAAACTCTCATGATGTGGTTCGCATAACCCACACATCTTGTTTTCTGCATAAGGTTGCCTATCGCTGAAATCTCTGATGAGGAAAGAGCCATAAAGCAAACCTGTGTTTTGAAAGGATACACGATTTCCACACAAGAGGTTTCCAAGGCCATCTCCCGTTTGTGGGATTGAAGAACCTATAGGCCTTGTTCATTGAAGTTTTCCCATCAAACCAACATCTTAAGGCCGAAGTGGCCGCCTCAAAGATCTCGCTACCTCCACATTCTCGTCCTGACTGAAAATAAGTTTTTTTTTTCAGAAAGTTAGTAACGAGGAAAAAAGTTTTTCTTTATGTTGGTAACAGTCTCTTGGAAAGAATTACAACTGAACACTCTAATTAATCTTATAAATTTTCGTTTTAAAATAAAAAATCGATTTACTGCCTTAAAATGCTTCTTCAAACTGGGCCTCCTTTCCAATCACTGAGGAGATAGCAGAAGACGGGCCATCTAAAAATTAATTTATGGCCACGATAACGGTTTGGTTCATCAGACGCTATCGCAAGTCTACTCCAACTTTGGACGTTGTAGTATCATGCTACATATTATTATGGTGGATCAATATCTTATTTGAGTAACATGCACTAGTATCCCAGTACGGGTCAAATGATAACGATTCCAGAATATAAAATTTGTGAATTGAAGATTGCAGAACTCCAAACACAAGCATTTTAGTGATTAATCATATATAACTCTTGAAAGCATTAATCGTAAATTTATGTTGTTATTCATTTTTACATGTTGATGCTGAAATTCCAATTGTATTAAATGGAAGTACGTTCTTTTACCTAATGTTTTTCTAATCGAAACGGTCTAACTTTTAAAAACACTCCAAACAATTCAACCTGACTGGTAACCTAAATATCGTATATTAATAAAATATTAATATAATATAATGAAGAATATACAATTTTTAATATATATAAATAGACTATATATATTTTTTCAAATTCTTAGCAACTATGTAAAAATATAATCGATATTAGTTTTATGGTTTCAACTAATGAGGAATCAAATATTTTTCAAAAGAAAAAAGTATACTGAAAACTAGTTCAATCGATTCAACCGTCTCTTGACCTGTAAAATTGGTAACACAGTTTTATTACCTGCATCTGACCGGACCAACTGTCGAACCGACCCATCCGATTCTATTTTAAGAAGAATGGTTTTACATATGAATGGCATACGATATATATGACTGCATGGGCGATTATAAGTAAATGTGAACCATGCATCACTCATTACAATTTTGGACATGATTTTGGTTTAACACGAATATTGAGTTTACGTCTATACTCTATATCCTCTTAAAGATACCTCACACTGCTAGAACTTTTATCTCCTGAGCTTCAGGTTGTTACAGCCAGTGGGTTCTGTTTGGTCAATTCGGTGCAGTTAGGTTTTCGGTCTTCTATTTTGGGTTTCTCGATAGGAACATTATTTTTTTTTTTTGGTTTAGGATTTTACTAAATGATAAGCATTTCTCGAACCAACAAAGCGAGGGCAGATGGATCGATTTCCCGAAAAAAGCATACAAATACAAGGCAAAGGTAAGAAGTCGTATCCATCAAAGAAGCTTAGATAAGAGAATAAGTTCTTACATCGCTTTTTTTTAGAAAGCTCGACCAGCGAGAAAAAGTGTTTGGTGGAAGCCAAAAAGAGGTTAACCCACTTCATTTTTCATGCGATTGATCTTCGTTTCACACGGGAACAACAAAATCTCACTCTTTCCTTTCTTCGAGACCATGCCACCATCTTACCATTCCTTTCTTCGAGACCATGCCTTAGTGCCAAAAATGCGTTTTTTCTGTTCGAATTTTTATTGGATTGGTCGGTCAAGGTCTTTGTTAGGTCAAGGGGCAGTTGCTTTCTCTTGACTTCCTAGTTTTTCCTGGTAAATGACTGGCATGGCCCATTCTTAGTTGTCGTGTTTTTATCATTCTTTCGTATAGTGGAGGAAGAACTGTGCTGGCATTCCTCTATGTAACGAGGGAAAATCGAGCTCTGCATCATTCCATTTACCCCAAGGCAATGAACGTATATATACCAAGCGATCAACACATCGCCTTTAGATTAGATCCGGAGTGGATTTCGTGCCTATGCTATGAAGGTTTCCGTTCTGTTAGCGGAGGATTCACGACAACCTTCTTTCCCACCATATGGCCCACCTTCTTGACCTCGGTATGTTAGATCCTGCCATCGGCTGGGAATATATACCACCACTTCCTATTTAGACGTTAAGTATCAGTAAGAAGATACCCTAACTGCAGTATTTACAGATAAAAATATTCGGTTACTAGAGAAAAATTCAATATACTTATAAAGTCGGACCAGGATCAACTAGGATAGAACTAAAGTATTGGATCGAACCATTATTTTATGTCAAGATATTTCGTGTTGTTGCATCCAAATATATAAATGTTGACTAAAAAACATTGAACTTGATAAAATGAAATGGAGTAATATCCATCGATATCTACTAACGAACTCAAGTGTTACAAGGACCGCTGAATGATTCATCGTTATCCCTCGACAGTTCATATTTGAAAACAGTGGTAGCATCTTTACTTCCTATATCTATTACTTCTTTATAAATTAGGTCGTGTGTCTATGCATATATTATTGGAATCACACATAGATTTTCCCCCTTAGTACACCGTTTTATTCCTAATTAAAATATTTTGAATTATAACATTTTATCTCTTTAGTGGAAGTTTAGTAAAATTTTTATTTAATTCTAATAAATTAAATAATTAATAACGATCAACAAAAGAAGTAGGAGACACTACATATCTAACATACTAAATACATAAATAAAATTATTAAAATAATTAATTTTATTTTCTTCGGCCCGTTCGCTCGACATATATAATGATAATCATATAAATCTCAGTTCTAACATTTATATCGAAAATTCAGTTTCGATTCTGATGCTACTCAAATTTCGTCCTCGGTCCCCGACCAAAGAGTTAATCCTCACCACCCGAGAAGAATAATATACGACTCAGCAAATTCTAGTCGGGGTATCTTGTAATGCTTTTTCTTTTATTGTAAGTTAAGATTCTTATATCCGTTGTTTGTGAGGGACTCCAGTATTTATAGGCGAAAAAAGGTATCTCGATTGCGTATACGCCACCTGGCCACTCATGATTAGGTATGGGTCTGCCAGTCTTAGTTTGCACAAGTTACTAGGCCAATCAGAACTGAATAGAAGCCTGACAACACGCTACCCGATTTAATCATTAGCAAGCATGTGCTAGGACAGCTTTTCTCTTTTGGAATCCTCGGACAGATGTTCCCGAGTAGGCTTTTACGAGTAAGCTTTTTCCGAGCATATTTTCCCGATTAAGCTTCCCGTGTAAGTTCTTTCATCTATTGGTAGAGGCAAACGTTCCCGAGTACGATTCCCGTATAAGCTTTTTCATCTTTTGGCATCAATAGTATCTCCCCTCTCTAGTCGAAACGAAGTAGTGAAGTTGAAGACTATTGTGTTTCTTCTCGGGTTTCATAGACCATTTCTATTTTATCCGAACAAAGCCTAATTTTTTTATGATTTATTTTTAATACGGCTGATGGGACTTTAATCCTTGGGCGGCAATTTTCCCGCTCGTTGATATTCCCAAGGTGATCTTGATCGTTGATTACTTTCAAATCTGACGGAGGAAATTCGCTTGATCTTCCTATAAATAGCCGCATCGTTCTTTCTCACTTTTTCACTTTTCTCTCAACTACCGTTACTCTGCCGAAATTGCTTCCCAAGTTCCCTGCCTTCTTTCTTTTCGTCTCCAAATCATTCCTGTAAGTACTATAATCTTTGCATTATGTCTTCTATAGATGATCGTACAATAGTAGATTTTGTTCAGTCTTTAGGATCCCCTTCCTCGTCGGGCACCATAAGTGCTAATACTGTTCCCGACAAGGTTTCTCGTAGGGAACTCTTAGCTAGGATAAATATCGAAGAGGCCACTCTGTTGGCAGAGGGCCGCCCTTGGTATGAGATCAAGGCTTCCTTGTTGCAAGAGTCTGATAAGGCCTTTATAAAGGATTTGTCTGGTATGTCGGACCAATACGATATCTTGATTCCTCTTCCCGAGGACCGAGCTCATCTTCCCCCGGAAGGATATCACACCTTTTACATAAATCAACTAGAGATGGGTCTTAGATTCCCCGTTCCCCGATTTATCCAGAGTCTCCGCGACCATCTGAGCGTTAGTCCCAGCCAATTAACTCCAAACTCGTATAGTTCTTTGTTAGGTCTAGGAATTCTGTTAAAGTATTACCAAGCTCCTCTTTCCCTCCACCTTATTTATAATATGACTCAAATCCGACAACAAGACGTCGGGAAATTTTTCATCCGCTTGAAGCCCGAGTACGGGTTCATAAAAGGGAACCCCACCTCTCATAAGGGTTGGATGAGTCGCTATTTTTTTGTGCGACGTAACGTTCGGGAAGGGATAGCATGGTACTGTGACATGTCATGGGCTGAGAAGTCGACAAAAAGGGTTCTTCCTCCACCAGTTCAGGAATACAACCCGATTCCCTTTATTAAGGACGCGTGCGAACACGTGGACCTTTCTCTCGAAGAACCTATAAACCCTCCACCTGTTGAACTCCTAAAAGAAAAGAAGAGGAAGTCGTCCTCGGGTGGTGATAAGCACCCAAAGAAGAAGAAAACTTCCTCTTCGACCGAGCTCAATACTGAGGCGGGAACTTCTCAGCCCGACGTGGAGGTCTCTTCTTTTATAGCTCAGCCGGTCGCTTCTACTACCGTGGCCTTTTTTCAACACTTCATCCCCCCGCTAGATGTTCCTGTGGTCAACTCGGCATCCGATAAGAAAATTACGGAGGCCTTGGCTTCACACTTCTTACAGGTACATAAGTATTTTTCTTGTGTTTCTTTTGATGTTTCCGCTCATTTGTTTAACCATTTTTCAGGCGCTTATTTGGGGGGGGGGGTTGAACTTTCCCGAAGAGTGACAAAGGCTCGAGAGGTGGCCCATTCTTCCAAGCGCTCCCTGAATGACGTGATGGCGAATCACGATAAGCTAATGAAGGAGATCGAAGAAGTTCGAGGGGCTTCTGATGCCGAGAAGAGATCCCTTGAGCAAAAACTGACTGATTCAGAGGCTTCTTTCATACGTCTTCAGGAGGAAATGAAGAAGGCCGGAGAAGAGGCCGAAGAGAGAATAAAGAGAGCACAGGAGGAGGCTGAAGCATCTTGGGAGAAAAGGAAAGCGGATTTTTTGAAGTCGGATGAATTCGACAGGCTTTGTTCTACTCGGGCTTTATCTTTTTTCCAGCAGGGTTTTGATGGGTGCTTGGCCCAGATTAGGGACAACGGTTATTCGGAGGCCGAGCATCCTTTTTATTTCCTCGATGTTTTGAAGTCCCTAGAAGCTCTACCCGATGATGGTGAGGCGGGGCTTTCCGGGGAAAAAAAGTGATGTACTTAATTTGTAAATGCTGAAAAAGATTCCCTTTTGCCTCTCATATGCTTTTTTATTGTCCGCGTGCTTTTGATGGAATCAAGTTCTTTCGATAAGTTTTTTATCCCCGCGTTAAATATTAGTCCGAGCAGATAGTCGAGTATTTGAGTAGATCGGCTTTATACTTTAGATAGGATCTCTATCCAAGTGTTTAGATACCAACCAGAATTGATAGTCGGGTGCCGAGTAGATTGGGCTTATTTTCTTAGATAGGATCTCTATCCAAGTGTTTAGATACCAACCAGAATTGATAGTCGGGTGCCGAGTAGATTGGGCTTATTTTCTTAGATAGGATCTCTATCCAAGTGTTTAGATACCAACCAGAATTGATAGTCGGGTGCCGAGTAGATTGGGCTTATTTTCTTAGATAGGATCTCTATCCAAGTGTTTAGATACCAACCAGAATTGATAGTCGGGTGCCGAGTAGATTGGGCTTATTTTCTTAGATAGGATCTCTATCCAAGTGTTTAGATACCAACCAGAATTGATAGTCGGGTGCCGAGTAGATTGGGCTTATTTTCTTAGATAGGATCTCTATCCAAGTGTTTAGATACCAACCAGAATTGATAGTCGGGTGCCGAGTAGATTGGGCTTATTTTCTTAGATAGGATCTCTATCCAAGTTGTTAGATACCAAACAGAGTTGATAGTCGGGTGCCGAGTAGATCGGGCTTATTTGCTTAGATAGGATCTCTATCCAAGTGTTTAGATACCAACTAGAGTTGATAGTCGGGTGCCGAGTAGATCGGGCTTATACGATATCTTTCTTTGGCAAAAAACACCTTCATTTGATAAATTTCTGAAGTACAAAGAGTAGTCATAACAATACTAAGAGTAATATCTTCTCAAATGACGAATATTCCATGGTCTCTTTCCTCTCCTTCCTTTGGCATCGGCTAGATAATAAGAAGATATTCCTGCTTTTTCCACTACCTGAAAGGGTCCTTCGTATTTAGGATCCAATTTTCATCTTTCACCTTGGTACTGGATTCTCTTCATCACTAAGTCTCCCACACCAATTTGTCTTGGACGTACCCTCTTGTTATAGACTCTAGCTATTCTTCGTTGGTAGGCTATCATCCTAATCGTCGCTTGTTCTCTTCTTTCAGCCACATGATCCAAGTCCATCTTTCGCAATATGTTGTTTTCCTCGGGATAGGAGCAAACTCTTACGCTATCTTGTCCAATTTCCGCTGGCAATACTGCCTCAGTTCCATACACCATGCTGTAGGGCGTTTCTCCTGTAGCAGTCCTCGGGGTTGTTCTATAGGCCCATAATACGCTAGGGAGCTCTTCCACCCATTGACTCTGGATAGTTTCTAATCGAGTCTTCAAAGAATGCACTATAGATCGATTAGTGACTTCGACCTGTCCATTGCTCTGTGGATATGCTACTGACGTAAACACTTGCTCAATCTTTAATCCCGAGCACCACTCTTTTAATTTCGCACCGCTGAATTGTCGACCATTGTCTGATATAATTCTTCGAGGGATCCCGAAGCGACATACTATATTTTTCCATAAAAATTTGAGAACCTCTCTCTCAGTGATCCGGGCCAGGGCTTCAGCTTCCACCCACTTAGAAAAATAATCCACTGCAACCAGTAAGAATTTCTTTTGCCCCACACTCACGGGGAATGGCTCAACAATATCCATTCCCCACTGATCAAATGGGCAAGAGGGCATGACGGCCTTCATCAACTCGGATGGCTGTTGCTGTAAGTTGGCATGTCTCTGGCAACTGTAACATGCTCGGACTAGAGAAGCGGCATCTTTTTTCATACTAGGCCAGAAGAACCCGGCCAAAAGAGCTTTCCTCGAAAGGGCCACACTTCCTAGGTGATTACCACAACATCCTTCATGAATTTCCCTGAGCACGTAGTCTGCTTCCTCGGGGCCCAGGCATTTCAAAAGAGGTCGGGAATAAGATCTTTTGAATAGGACATCGTATAATAGCACAAAAAGAACCGCCTTCTTCTTCAATTCCCGAGCTTCCCGAGCATCACTGGATATTCTCCCGCTTCGAAGATATTCATAAATGTCATATCTCCAATCAGCCTCTTCGATTTGCATTATCATCTCTGCTCCTTGTTCGACTTGTGAAATCCTTTCTTGGAAAGGTGATTCACCCTCAGCTTCTGAATCAATTGCACTAGCCAAATTGGCCAGCCTGTCAGCCTTTTCATTTTCTTCCCTGGGTATATGTTTTATTGTGAGCTCTACAAACTTCTTCTTCAGTTTGTCCAGAGTATCAACATACTTGCGTAATTTTTCATTCCTTACTTCATAATTTCCCATGCTCTGCTGCACTGCCAATTTTGAATCCGAGAACAAAATGAGATGGGAGATGCCCATACTTCTTGCCGTACGAAGCCCGAGGAGAATAGCTTCATACTCGGCTTCGTTATTAGATGCCCGGAAGTCTAACCGTACTGATATACTGCTTTCTTCTTCCCGATGAGATATAGTGATAATTCCTACTCCACTTCCTGATTGGCAGGAGGATCCATCTACAAACATTTTCCACACCATCTTTTCCTCCATGTGAATGGTCTCTGCAATAAAGTCAGCCAATACCTGTGCTTTGATTGCTGTTCTCGGCTTGAATTTGATATCATATTCTCCTAGTTCAGTGACCCACTTCACCAATCTGCCCGAGGTGTCTGGATGGTTGACTATGTGCCCGACCTCGCTGTTGGTGAGTACGCTAATCGGATGGGAAAGGAAATAGGGTCTCAATCGTCGGGCAATTATTACCAGTGAAAGAACTAGTTTCTCTTGAATAGTATATCTTATCTCGGCTCCTTTTAACGCATGACTGACGAAGTACACGGGTAAATGCTCCCTTTCTTCTATTCGCACCAGGACTGAGCTGACCGCTTCCTCCGTCACTGCCAAATACACAGACAATTCTTCTCTTTCTTGGGGTTTATTAAGGACAGGAAGCCGTTGTAAGTATTCTTTGAGCTCCTGGAAGGCTTGTTCACTGCGTGTATCCCATTCAAAATTTTTAGCCTTCCGTAATATCTTAAAGAAGGGCAAGCTCCTATCTGCCGACCTGGATATGAATCTTGAGAGAGCTATTATTCTCCCAGTTAATTTTTGGACTTCCTGGATATTCCGAGGAGAACTCATAGTGGTAATTGCTTGTATCTTCTCGGGGTTAGCCTCAATACCTCTCCGGGTCACCATATATCCCAAAAACTTTCCCGTCCGTATCCCGAAGACACACTTCTTGGGATTGAGTTTTAAACCATATTTTCGCAAAGTACGAAAAGTTTCCTCCAGATCTCTTACAAAATCCTCTTCCACTCGTGATTTAACCAAAATATCATCCACATATACCTCCACATTCCTCCCGATTTTTTCTCGGAAAACTTTATCCATGAGTCTCTGGTATGTAGCCCCTGCGTTTTTCAAGCCAAACGGCATAACAGTATAACAATAAGTGCCATCGGCAGTAATAAAACTAACCTTATCCTGGTCTTCTCGGGCCAAAGGTATTTGATGGTACCCTTGATAAGCATCCAAGAAGCAAAGCAACTCATGTCCAGCGGTAGAATCCACCAATTGATCGATGCGGGGCAGAGGATAACAGTCCTTAGGACATGCCTTATTCAAGTCCCTGAAATCAACACACATCCGCCAACTTCCTGAAGTCTTGGGGACCAATACTACGTTGGATAACCACGTCGGGAAAAGCACCTCCCGAATATTCCCAGCTTTCAACAATTCTTCTACCTGGTTTCTAATGACAGCGTCTTTCTCGGGTCCAAAATGCCTATGTTTTTGGACAATAGGTTTAACCCCCGGAAGAGTGTTGAGGCGATGTTCCATGACTTGCTGATCTACCCCCGAGAGATCAACCGATGTCCACGCGAACACCTCCCTGTTCTCTCTTAAGCACTGGATTAGTAAAGCTTTGATCTTCTCAGACAAGGCCCGAGCTACCCTTACTATTTCCCCTGCGCTTGTTAACTGAACTTCTTCACTATCCTCCTCGGTTGAAACTTGGGAACCCTCCTCGGCCAAATACATCTCTCTGGAAATTGCTTCTCGGGGTCTTGACAAATATCGCGATTTTTGTGCCTTTTGCTCCACTCGGATCTCTTCCACATAGCATTTTCGTGCTATCTTCCTATCTCCCCGAACTTCTCCTACTCCCCCTGCCACAGGATATTTGATTTTTTGATGGAGGGCAGAGGCCACAGCCATAAAGGAGGCCATAGCCGGGCGCCCTAAGATAATGTTGTAAGAAGATGGGGCATCAATTATTGTGAATCCAACGATCCGCGTTTTCTTCTTCTCCCCAGATCCTAAGGACATTGGTAGGTATACTTCCCCCTCAGGCTCCAAAAAGTCTCCCGTGAAACCATACACGGGTGTCTTTATTGCATTCATAGGATACTCTCCCAGATCCATTCGTTCCATAGCTCCTTTAAACAATATATTGATGGAGCTTCCCGAGTCAATGAAAATACGAGCCACATCATAATTTGCCACCATGGCCCGGATTACGAGGGCGTCATTGTGTGTTTTTGCATCCTCGGGTAATTCATCCACACTGAAAGATATAACTGGACCACTCCGATCTTCTACTGTCAACACCTGTACATTTTCCAGCTGTCTCTTACCAGATTTTCTTGCCCTGTTTGAATCTCCATCCGTGGATCCTCCGGAAATCATATTAATTGTTCCCCGAGGAGGTGGGGAATCAGGTGCTTTTTGCTGCATTTCCCGGGACCCCCGAGAATGTCCACCCCTTTCACCTTCTCTTCTTTTTTCATGATAGTACCCTGGTCGTTCCCATCTTCTTTTTAATGGTGCCTCTGTGTGCCTCCCGACTAGAAGTTCTTTCACATCAGGATGATTTTGTATTATGCGTTCCAACTCATAATCAAAATATTTGCATTCGTGGGTAGTGTGACCATATTCTTTATGAAAACCGCAAAACTTGTCTGATTGTGGCCTCTGGGGTCCTACCTCGCTACTCCTTGGTCTCCGCACCAGCTTTCTTTCATCGCATATCTCCAGGGCCCTTGCTTTGCTAACCTTCAATGTTGTTTTTGCACCAACTTGTCCTAACAATAGCGGCGCCTCAGGATGCTGTACTCGGGGATAAGATCTTTCCACCCGAGTATCCCGAGAAGGTTTAACGGCAGCCTTTTGATCACTTTTCCTGGTAATTTGCACTTCTTCTACATTTACATACTTTTCTGCCCGCGTCAATAACTCATCAAAGGTCTTCGGGGGCTTTTTTATCAGGGATCTAAAAAAGTCTCCTCCACGTAATCCCTATGTGAATGCTCCAATCAAAAGATCAGGAGTAGCGGAAGGTACCTCAATAGTAGTCGCATTGAATCGTAGGAGATAGTCACGTAAGCCTTCCTGCTCCCTTTGTTTCACATTAAACAGATTTAATGTAGTCATGGGCTGTTTCTTACTACTGGCGAACTGGTGTAAAAAGATCTTGCTGAAATCCTGGAAACATGTGATCTTTCCTGCCGGCAACAATTTGAACCATTGCTGGGCTGACCTAACAAGAGTAGTTAGGAATACCCTACATTTGATAGGATCTGGGTACTGGTGTAATAGGGCCGCATGCTCGAAACGGGAGAGATGCTCCTCTGGATCCCCAGTGCCATCATATTCCCCTACACGGGGGAATTTAAAGTGGGGAGGTAATTCAGCTGCCAAGACATCTTCTGAAAAGGGAACACTACGATCTGTCGATGGAGAATTGGAGATGGAGCTGGCTGAGCATCCTTCAATCGTTGTACTTCCCTGAAAAGGGAACACTACGATCTGTCGATGGAGAATTGGAGATGGAGCTGGCTGAGCATCCTTCAATCGTTGTACTTCCTCTTGTAATTTCTTAACCTCCTCTACTTGGGATTGGGATCTCGATTCTGGTTGCGTTCCTTCCCGACGAGCCAAGACTTGTTCCACCGTAGAAGCTACTAATTGCATGATTCGCTCAGTAGTGAGAGCTTCTTCTCTTCTTGATCCTCCCGGAGAGCTTTCTGAATCATTGTTCCTAGACTCCCCGCTGTGCTGCACTCTGTTCCTCCTTGGTGGTATTTTCACTCTCTTTTATTTGGTTCCCACAGACGGCGCCAATTGATGTTACTCAAATTTCGTCCTCGGTCCCCGACCAAAGAGTTAATCCTCACCACTCGAGAAGAATAATATACGACTCAGCAAATTCTAGTCGGGGTATCTTGTAATGCTTTTTCTTTTATTGTAAGTTAAGATTCTTATATCCGTTGTTTGTGAGGGACTCCAGTATTTATAGGCGAAAAAAGGTATCTCGATTGCGTATACGCCACCTGGCCACTCATGATTAGGTATGGGTCTGCCAGTCTTAGTTTGCACAAGTTACTAGGCCAATCAGAACTGAATAGAAGCCTGACAACACGCTACCCGATTTAATCATTAGCAAGCATTTGCTAGGACAGCTTTTCTCTTTTGGAATCCTCGGACAGATGTTCCCGAGTAGGCTTTTACGAGTAAGCTTTTTCCGAGCATATTTTCCCGAGTAAGTTTCCCGTGTAAGTTCTTTCATCTATTGGGAGAGGCAAACGTTCCCGAGTACGATTCCCGTGTAAGCTTTTTCATCTTTTGGCATCAGATTCATTTCTGTTTTCGATTCCTACTGGTTGAGTTTATATAATTTATTTCTAGTTTGAACCAAAGTTTGAATACTCCTAGTCACAATAATATAAAAAGCACTCACTGACTGAAAATGAGCGAAATTTGAGATTACAGTATTGTAAATCTATGAAATTTTTTCTCAATTGATTTAAAATAACGAGTGCCAACAAATGTAACTATGTTTGACTTACTGTTGAAATACGTTGTAAGCTCCAAAAATGTCACGTCCGACGATATAATACCGATTCCAGATAAATAGTAAATGCTAACTAATGCTTTGGTATTACCTAATAAATTCATTGATATCTCGTTCCCACTCATTTAAAAATATAACATTTGCAAGTCAAAATAAATTAAATCAAAAGAATATCGTGACACCAAGTATCTCCCTAAATTATTTTTTAGGACAAAAAATCAATCTCATTATAGAAACAACGTAAGAATGAAATTGAGCTGGTACAATTACGTGCGTACCTACCTAGCTAGTGAAAAAGCCCCTAGCTAGCCAGATAGAGAAGAATAATTCACGGTGTTCATTTTTACTCACGGCTCAAAATATAAATTGGAAGTTCACATTTAAATCTCTATTTCAATAATTGTTGGAACATAGCTAGGCACACGAATTATTAGTGTCACACGTGGTCCATAAAATGTGCTCTAAAACAACAAAAGTTTTTTATAATAATTTATCAATATTGATAATCGATTACATTAATAAAAACAATAATGATAGTAGGCCACAATCATTAAAAATTATAAGAATTTAAATCATGTTTGACTAAATAATATGATACTGAATGCGAAAACGGATCAAGAATTACTTTCAATCATTAATTCTGATGCGAAACTTTGAACAACACGAGCAACAAACTAAAATTGCTACAGAGCTTTCTAAGCATTTCAGACCTCACAATAGATGGTGTGAATGATTTTAGGTGTGTACTTAGGGGCCAGAGCTACTATTTATAAGTTAATTGTGTCATCAACAGATTTATCAAAATTGTGACAAATTTCGATAAAATTAATCTTTAGATATTTTGATTGATAAAAGCCATATAGATTATGCAAATCTAAATCTTTCAATATTTGGTCACTTAATAAAGATAAAATGATGTGCATGATACCATCTTAATCAAAATCTATATGTGTCACTTAATGAGATAATATTTCTGGTATCCGAAAAAATTCTAATAGTCTTTAAAAATTATAAGAATTAAAATCATGTTTGACTACATAATATGATACTGAATACGGAAAACGGATAAAAATTTACTTTCAATCATTAATTCTGATGTGGAACTTTGAACAACACGAGCAACGAACTAAAATTGCTAGAAAGTTTTCTAAGCACTTCAAACCTCACAATAGATTGTGTGAATGATTTTAGGTGTGTACTTAAGGGCCAGAGCTACTATTTATAAGTGAATTGTGCCGTCAACAAATATATCAAGATTGTGACAAATTTCGATAAGATTAATTTTTAGATATTTTGATTGATAAAAACCATATAGATTATGCGCATCTAATCTTTCAATATTGATCACTTAATAAAGATAAAATGATGTGCATGATGTCATCTTAATCAAAATCTATATGTGTTACTTAATGAGATAATATTTCTGGTATCCGAAAAAAATTCTATAGTCTCCCACTTAACACATATGTATCTCATTATCATAAATGGAGTAAACAAAATGCATGAATCATGGCAATAAGTCTCCTAAGATCGAGTATTATCTTTCATGTATCATGATGCATTATGTTTCTCTACAAATATAACTTAATGAATAACCTCATGTTTATTCAAGGTCCAACTTTAGTGATATTTATCAAAGCAATGAATATGTACATAAAATACGAGAAAAACATAATAGAATTTCATTAATAATTGAAAATTATTCTTACAACAATAATTATGAAAGAGAACAAAGTCTCATTCTGTCTACACGATCCTTCAATTTTTGCGGTGGCATGCTCTTATCAAATGATCTACAATCATCAATTAAGTGCTAATGTGTTCAATTATCATTATCTTATTTTTGACATGTTCTCTTTGTTA
>KV008281.1:17397-31238 GCA_001598015.1 Dorcoceras hygrometricum
TTCTTAAAATCATCGGGTTCCATCATTTAAAACTCTCGCTTCCTATTCTTAAAACTTTACTGAGTATTGAGTTCGACTTTGGAAACGTTACACTGATATAGGACCAGTCGCAAGAGAAACCAGTCGCAGGATAAAATCAGACGTAGTGAACAGTACCAGTTGCAACGAATAGGAACCAGTCGCAAGACAAGAACCAGTCGCAAGGTCTTATTTTAAACAAAACGGCGTCGTTAGTGCAAGAAAAGCGCTAACATACGTATAACCAGACGCAAGTATTTTACTAAAAGAAACCAGCTGCAAAGTTTGTTTTAGATGAAACGACGTCGTTAGCATATTGACCAGCCGTAGGAAAAATGTTAACAACCAGTCGCAATGAACAGTATCAGTCGCAAGACTAATACCAGCTGCAATGAACAGTGCTTTAGAAACGAATATTGCAACTGCTGAAATTTGACAAAAAATGCATCTGCTGATGAACAGTGCATCTACTGGATTTCAATAACAAACATGCACCTGCTGGTAAACAGTGCATCTACTGGATTTATGAAAACAACGCAACTGCTGGATTCTAACAAGGAAATGCAACTGCTAGAATAAAACTGAATATATGTAACATCAAAGCAACAACTATGTTATCAGCCGTTCCTATCAAACCAAACTTCATAATGATTCGACTGGCAACTACCGATTACACCGTTATCAAATTCTGATATTACAACTACTAAATTGAAGAACATTCATAAACATTCTGGAAATAAACTCGAATTCTCAGCACTTTAAAACATCATAAACTTTCTGGAAAACATTTGGAAACATCAAAACA
Source organism: Dorcoceras hygrometricum (assembly GCA_001598015.1). Lineage (NCBI taxonomy): Eukaryota > Viridiplantae > Streptophyta > Magnoliopsida > Lamiales > Gesneriaceae > Dorcoceras > Dorcoceras hygrometricum. Next base: position 18,221 of record KV008281.1, read on the forward strand.
ATATTTTCGAACCCATCTTTCCTTCCTTTTCATGTCTAAATCATTTAAAACATGAACTTTGAACGTACTGTTAAACATACAAGCAACAAACTCAGAAACAACAATATATGCTTCAAATGGTGAGTCAAAAAAAATCAGCTTTTACTTGCCTCTAACAAAGCTTTGCGACAGCAACTAATTCCTGCAGAAATCTTCTCCTTGAGCAACGCACGAACTCTTCTGAAAATATTTTGAAGAACACTTTAAGACTTTTCTTTGCAAATGATGAAAATCTTACTTTGAAAACATGTTTTTATATGAAAGGGATTAGTGGCAAGCTACTTGTGAAATCAAGCATGACACACTTATAAAATTTAGCAAAATTCCCTTCATATAATTTTAATTTGTAAAACCACAAACCTTTTTCAAAAGAAATCATTTGTCCTCCTTAAAATATTTTTCAATCGATTTAGAACCAACTCGTGCATCGCTCTTTGGAGTCCTCTACTGATACCAGCCGCAGCGCATATTACTTTCTAAAATCAGCAAATACATAACATTTAAAATTGCCAATTTGGCCCATGAAATCAACAAAATGCATAAATGTGGTCCTATGGATTTTAGGGCGTTACAAATAGTCAAGTACAACTTTCCAATAAGAGTGTGGTATTCAGAAGGATCTGATAACAAATCACCATCCTCAGAACTGAGTGTGTGGTTCCCATCTAGAGGCATTAAGCGCGGCATGCATCCAAGCATATCAGCATCTGTTAATTTCATTGACAAATTGAAATTCCAGGAGAAGAACAGGCTACCTCTATGTTGGCGCGGCGACGGATCCGGATCACGCTCCCGGGGCGCAGCGAAATTTTAAAATTTTATTGCCCGGGAACAGTCAATACACGAAAATAATCTAAACATACATATGATGTTTAGGGAATTTACCTCTAGCGAATAGGCACCTGACTCCGACTATTCCACAAAGGTAGATAGCACTTCAATGGTTGAACAACTCCGCTCTTCCAATCCGGTCCGCGACAGAAATCTCAATTCCTTCGCTGGTTTGCACTAGAAAACCAAAAAAATTTTGCTGATGGAATCTCCACGGCGAGACATTTGGAATGAATTCCGACAGCGGCGGCGACGACGACGGCATTGGCGTAGGCGGCGGGCGGTCATGGCGACGGCTATGGCAGGGGCGCGGCGGCGGGAGAAGGAGGCGAGAAGGAGAGGGGAGGGGATGTGAGGATTGAGAAATTCGAATGGTGATTAATCAGTTTTGCATAGGATTAGTCACGAGATTTTGGTTGAATCAGCGATGAGCGATCGCTGATGGGCGTTGGTATTTTCAGATGTTGTCTGTCAGTAGAGAGCGCTAAGAGACTCAGGAGCGACGACGTTTTGGGGAATAGGAACCAGCTGTTGGTTTCGTTAGAGTGTTTCTTAGCGGGTAACAAAACTACGTCGTTTGGATAAGTTGGAACGACAGCGTTTTGGGTGTAGCGCTTTGTGTCAGCTGTTGGTTGTATTGATATGATCAGACGTTGGTTTGATCAGCTGTTGACAGCGATGGTGACGTGTCCCTCTACGACGTCGTTTTGGATTAGCGTAGAAGACCAGCAGTGAGTTGCACGAGCATTCAGCAGTTGGTAATCAGCAGTGGCGTAATCAGATGTCAACTGTAGTCAACTCGGCAGTGAGTGTGTAACGAGAAGCAGCTGTTAAGTTAGCGCGAGGATGTGATCAGCAGTCGCGTGTTGGTCAACTCAGCAGAGTTGACTGCTGGTGTTGTAGCGCAAAACAGCTGTTGCTATTGCAAGAGATTGGATCAGCTGTGAGATAGCGCGACGTCGTTTGAGTTAGTTAACGTATTCAGCTGCTGGTTGTTTTGAGAGAGATTTATCCTCAGCTGTTGGAGCGCTACGGTGTCGTTTCGATTAGTTGGTACGGCGTCGTTTGATGTTGTGTAACTGAAGTGCAACGTCTGTTGGTGTCGGCTGTTCCCGTTGGAAGAAACGTTGGATTCAGTTGTAAGATTTCTACTGTAGCTTTACCTGACGTCTGATTTAAGGGAAACAGCAGCTGTTGTATGGTGATATATATATATAAGTGTTGAGCGACACTTAGATTATTTTCCACCCGATATTTCTTATCTCCATATTCAAACCCTTGATAGCTACTGTTCACCCGAACATTTCTTCCCTAGATTTCTGTCATTTTCCGCCATTTTTTTGAGAGATTACCGGTGGCGCTGAACTCCTGGTGACTTGATCTTTAGATTGCTACCCATTTGAGGCTGTAGTTCGACCTTGGAGAGGATCGCGAAGTATCAGTGTTGTTCGATTATCTTCGCCAAGTGAAACCCGAGACTTCTTCAGCTCTCTTTAGCTTTTGGGTAAGGATTTCCTGCTGTCCTAAGCTTAGTATTAGCTGCTAGTACTTTGTTAGAGGTAGAACCAGAGTTAGGTTCTTGGCCGTAGGAAATTTTGTGTAGAGGATCAAATTTGAGCTAAAATATTAGATGCCTTGTACAGATTTCAGCTTCCAGGAAGTGCCTGCTGTGTTGGGCGTGACCAGCGAGGGGCAGATTTGTGCAGGTTGCGTTGTGCTGTGCCTTGAGAAATTTGTTGAGGTAGATTTAAGCTATTAGAGGTATGAATTGAGCAGTTCTAACAGCTTTGAGCGTGGACATGGCTATATTTCGTGTTATGAATTCTGTGTTGAATTGGTGGTTGAATTACGTGAACCGATTTTACCTGATTTGGTTATTGATGTTCTCTTTTCACGTATTGTTATTGTATGCATTTAGAATTGATTATTGAATGGCATTCATGCATACATCTAGAGCCAGATTGATTGATTGATGTCCCGATTGAGAGCCACGTTGTGACTGGCCGACAGATGTGTCGTGCCCGAAAAGTCCAACGCTATCATCGGAGTGGTGATTGCCGGATTCGAGTGTCTACCACCGAGCTGTGATGGGCTGACGGGCCCCGAAGATCACGGACCGATGATTTCCCCGGTTGATACACTGTGTGGGTATAGAGGCTCGACTTGAGTTTATTTTCCAGTTGATACACTGGTCTTGATTCCGATTCCTTGATAGCCTCATGCATTTCATAGCATTGATTTATATCATGTTGCATGATTTGCTGTTTTGATGGCTCTCCGTACTGAGGCTTGACCTCGTATTTCTTTTCCTAATTTTTGGTGTTGTTTGGGTCTATGTTACCCAATGCAGGATCTTCAGGTAACCAAGATGGACAGAGTGGAGTGCCAGCTGGTCGATCCCCATTTCCTTGAGTCCCAGTTTATTTATTATGTATTGAACCAGGGGATGCCCTGCGTTGCTATGTATTTGGGGATCTGTATCTAATTTGATATTTGATGTTACCTGTTTTTGTATGAGTTTGATTTAACTCGTATTTTGATTATTGATATTTTGAATGATGATTTGAGTTCAGGCCCAAATTATTTCGAAAATTTTTAAGCCCGATTTTACGCTTCCGTGATTATGTGCTTGTTTTTGCATTAATCTTGAATGATTAGCACGGGGCCTGACAAGGGAGCTGAGGGGAGAGTTGTCAACACAACTTGGTACGAATAAATGACTCCCCCAATGTCCCTATATATATTTTTCATGGGTTTAAACCAGGTTAATGGGCTGGTCAGGCCCAGGCCCAGGGAACATTGGTTTCAAGTCTATCGTTGTGACTTCATCATAATTCCAATCTACGATCAGATCGGACCGATCTTCACAGTTTAAAAAACTTAACAGTATGATGTGAAAACAATTTTTCGGACCATCTAATCCAAAATAGCAGGAAAGTCATACTTACCCGGCCAATTTTAGGAAGTCGCACTTCCATCCTTCCTCCTAATATACTCAACAAATTGAGTACAATTTCCATACGGGAATTGAGAAAACAATACTTGTGTAACCCACAATGGTTCAGGATACAGTTAGCCGTGGGCTCACAACTCTTTGTGACTCTGAAAACACGTTTTTGGACTTACCCATCGGATCATGATAAAGCGTCTAGCAACATCGCCCCATGATCCCCTAGGTATCACTGATAGTACCTGCAAGAATCAGTTTGTCATGGTTAGCATACAGTATGGTCCTTTCAGGACAAATATCCCGATCGAATCAATGACCATTGGTAAATCGAGAGTCGCTAGAGATTTGATAGCCATGCATATATCTTGGAGATCAAATAGTGACATCGCATGTGCTACTAGGTAAACCCATTTACCTAAAACACATCTAGTACTCTGGCCAGATATTTGTCACACTATTATCTCCTTAGATAGCATAGGATATCCACGCACAAGGGCGAACGGTGAATACTCGACAACGAAGCATCGACTCCTACATACATCGGGACCTCACCCAATCCCGCCACCTAATGACCCCAACTGAGTTGGTAAACGGGTCCAAGTGAGGCACCTATCATGTAGAGTCTCAATGACGTTTAGAGTAGTGAGGACTAATCTGTACAACCAAGACGTTGGACTTAATCCACTCGAAAAATAATAACCACTTGGAAAGTCAGAACGAGGGTAGTTTGATAGATCACCAGGTCACTATGTACCCTACCAATGAAACGTGGTACTTTGCATCGCAGATGCTAGTCTCAAGATCGGGCGGCCCTTATCCTCTTTTGGATGACCCAATCGATGAGGAACCTTTTTAGAACACACTATGAATATTAGATGTGTTTCATGATAGTCATCAAATCTACTATCGCACTGACATACACTATAGCGCATTCAAGGTATTTATCCAACAATTTGTAATCATAAAAATGAAGATAAAGAATGCTGTAAATATGCGAATTTCATAAATAAAGATAAATTTATGAAATATCCACAAGTTGGCTAGTTGGGCACCTACTCTAACACTCTATACCATGGAAATATTTCTAGGAACCCAGGTCTTTCAATCTGAATTTACTTTCAAGAAAGGAGGTTAATGCAGCAGCTTCCCACTTGTCAGTCATTGCAATTATAATATCAACATACACCAGCAGGGCTACAAATCCAGAAGGACTTAAAGGAATGAAGATATATTTATCAGCATGAGACTGAACAAAACCAATGTCAAGTAATGTGGATGAAAACTTAGCAAACCATTGGTGGGATGCTTGCTTTAAACCATACAAGGACTTATGCAGCCCTCACGGAGCATTAGGTGGGAGACTTGTCGATCTTCTATTGTAACTAGGAGGAAAATCTATATATATTTCCTCACGCAAATCCCATGCAGAAAGACGTTGTTCACGTCAATTTTAGTAAGAGACCAGCCTCTTATAGCAGCAAGGGCTAGCAAGGATCTAACTGTAACTATCTTAGCTACAGGTGATAATGTTTCAAAGCATTCCACCCCTTCCTACTTGTATAACCTTTCGCAACCAAGATGTTCTATCACCATGGAACTTAGCTTTGTATACCCACCGGCAACAAATAGCTTGATTATCATAAGGTAAAGAAACCACGGACCAAGTATTGTTGCTCTCAAAAGCATCCAGTTCAGATTCCATGGCTTGGCACCACTCTGGTTTCTCAGCAGCCTGACTATAGTTATAAGGTTCAACGATTGAAGAAATGTTCATAACAAGCACCCTATAAGGAATGGAAAGTTTGTGTGTTCATAAGGACTCCAGACAAGGTTCAGCAGTGGAGGAAGAATCGGAATCCAAGACAGCATAACAATGATAATCACTCAAATGAGATGGCTTAGCTGACTTGCGGTGATGTCTAGACTCAGTAACATTATCAGAACTTATAGGAGAGTCAACTTGACCTCAAGGGCATGAGGTTGTTCCATCATGTGATAGAAAGTTGGGACACGAGTTAGGGAAGAACTCATCCCTGAATGGGAATGTATCCTCATGAAATAAAACATCCCGGGAGACATAAATTTCGTTGGTTTCAAGATTGAGCAAGTTGTATCCTTTGTAACCGGGGGATTATCCCAGAAAAATATATTTTCTTTCCCGATCAGAGAACTTTGTTCGTTGAATAAGGAATGTGGACCCATAGCACAAGCAGCCAAAGACTCTTAAGTGAGAGTATGAAGGGGATTTTCTATATAGTAAAGCAAATGATGTGTTATTCGCAAGATAGTTGCTGGTGTTCTGTTGATCAAATATACTGAAGTGAGAATGATCACTCCAATACACTAGAGGAATGTTAGATTGAAAGTGTAAGGCTCTAACAACATTAAGAATGTGTTGATGTTTCCTTTCGGCAACGGAATTTTTTTGTGGCCTCTCAACACACAAGTGATATGACACAATTACTTGGGATCTAAAATACTCAGTGAACTAAAGTTCTAGAGCATTATCAGATCTAACAGATTTAATTCCCTTCCCAAATTACATTTATATCATTTTACAAAAAGCAGGGAACACATGCACTTTTTGATTTTTGTAAGTGAACCCATGTGTAACGTGAGCTATCATCAACAATCGTTAGGAAGAATTAAATCCATCCACACTGATATGATTGAAAGCTCCCCATATGTCAATGTGAACTAAATCAAATAAAGACTCTGAAATTGAATTATTTGTTGGATCTGTGTTTACAGATCAGAACCTTAATTTTGATTAACACAAAACATGCTGCTATTTTACTAACGATTTGTACTAATTGTGCAACGAACCAGATCGGAAACGAGCCGGTACAGAGAGAGAAACAAGCTGGATGAAGAGAAATACAGCAGCTTAGCAATGAGCTAGAACAAAGCATTGTATCAGAACTAACCAAGATCATATTGAGAAGATGTCCAAGATGGAACAGTGAGGGGATGCCCAAGCTGGTCTAGTAGAGGATATCCAAGCTGGTACAGTGAGGGGACGCCCGAGCTGATCCAGCAGAGGATAACCAGATACAGCGGACATCCAATCTAGTTCACCAGCTTGGAGCAAGAGCAGCTCAGCCAGCTCAGAGAACAGCGAACAGCTCAGAGACCAGTTCATTAAAATCAAGGCAGTTTGAACTTAAGCATATACGAGGAATGATTTAATCAAGTTCAAACTGATTTGATGCAACATCTACATCAATACAGAGCTCAATTTAAGCAAAGGTTGCAGCGCATTAAAGAAAGAGAGCTCAAATTCTACAAAGCCTGCAATTGCATTTATTGACAAAGGACGCAAGGTACAGCCATGTCAGAACCTTTTCAGTAGACTTTTCAACGGCTGGATTATTGTGTCAAACGGATCAATCTGCACAAAGGCTTTATATCAAGACAGTGAAAAGATCAAGCAGTCATGCAAATAGAATGAGCTAAAGAGAAACACATATACAACGACAGAGAAAAACAGAAAGAAAAGAAATGTGAAGAAAATGAGTTATCAGCTTTGAAGAAGCACTTCCCATTGTGTGAGAATACATTTGAGAGAAAGCTTACATTGTAATTTCTCACACACGATTCACTCACAGTTTCGAGAAATGAGCTGTATAGATTAGTGAGTGAATCACAATTACAAATAATCATTGTTGTCTTTCACACTGAGACGTTAAAAAAGTGTGTGTAGCCTTTATCACTAAGGTAGTAAAGAAGTGAAGTTAGACACACAGCTTGCGGGCTTAGTGTGCGGTGGTTGCTAGGAGTTCTTGAGACTTCTGGTCGTATGAGTGGGTGGCAGCGAAGGTAGCTGTAATCAAAGCTTTCTAGTGGATCCTTTCTGATTGCGGAAGAAGGGGCTGCGAGCTGGTACCAGCTTAGGCACAATATGACTGCTGAATTGCGTGCTGATTTTGATTTCAAATAATTTTTAAATTGCACGTAACTTGAGGGTTCAGTGTCTTCGGCTGTGTGAGAGCCTACGTGATTTGTGTGAGAGCTCACGGACACCCCCTATATTTTGGGACCAGCATTATTTGAAATAAAAGGCAACCTTATCTATACAGATACATGACATGTTTCACAAATGAGTGTTACTAGAGACATTATATTGTAGGGCATTCCTGAAAACAGACAGTTTAGAAAGAGGGATTGTTATGCCAGAGTTGAGTTCTAGAATGAATGGATGCACACATATCTAGTTTGAGCACGAGAATGTTAAGGACATACATGTCTCCAACTCTCCTACCCATCCCAATCATCATGTCCAGATTCAAATCCTGAATTTTAGATGATTCGGAAGAGAGAGACTGAGCAAGCGTCTGCTTATTTAACGAGCTAATGTAAAGCAAATTTAACATGAAATGTGGTACAAAAAGCACTTTTTTCAATGTAAGCTCAGTGATAATTGAACTGATCCTATATGCGTGACAGGGATGTGTAGATTATTTGATAACTTCACACTGGAATGAAAAGACTCGATGGAGACAAAAAGATGAAGTTCACTATAGACATGGTGTGTGGCTCCGGAATCTATGATCCAGGCGGATTGGGAAATAGCATCGTGACAAGAAATTATGGAATATGTACCACTAAAGCAGGAGCTAGAGGGCTCAGATGACTGCTGTGAACCCATTGTATTGCCAGAATCATGCGAACCCACTGTTTTTCCAGAGCCAAGCTGTAGATGTGTGTTCAGGAATGCAATGAGTTTTCTACAGTGCTCTGGTTTCAAGTTGTCCCCCATAACTGAATTAGCTCCATCTGTCAAGACGTGACCATGATGCCAGCAAATTCTTGTTATTCTGTCTCATGTGATACTTTGGATGGAATAACGGATATCCATGAAATTTATAGCATTTTTCAATCATGCGATTAGGAAGATGGCAAGGAGAACAGCTTGGTTTATTGTTTTGAATTCCTTCAATTGATACACTCCCTTCACGACAGATGCGCTAGGATTGTGATTCACAACCTGAGGCAGATCGAAAGATGCATGGACAACACTTTGATGTATGGATATCTTCCTTTATTCCTGCACCACAAGGGAGAATATCTTAGATATCATTCGGAGTGGATCCATCAGTAGAATTTGTGCCCTAAATTGTGCATAAGAGTCATTCAATCCCATGAGAAACTACATAGCACACTCTTGGTCACGATAATCCATCAATTCTCTCATTGAACCACATCTGCATACATAGATCGGCTGGAAAACCTTTAAATTGACCCATAGGGTCCTAATCTTATTATTGTATGAGTTAATGCCCATAGAACCTTGGTGCAATTGAGCCAGGAGCTTCTTTATCTGAAAAATTCTTGGAGCATTGCTATGATGAAACCGATCTCTCAAATCACTCCATATATCACAAGTCGCAGATATATGCAACACACTATCAGCAATATCTCAACTCAATGCATTCAAAATCCACTAGATAACCAAGCTATTGCATCGCACCCATGCTTCATACAGTACATCATCCGATTTGGGGCATATATAATGTGAGGATTGGAATCATTAGATGGTAATTATCGAGTTAATCAGATCAGAGCAGTGATTAACTAAAAGAGATACTTCAACTTGATAAGCTGCTGGTAAAGATAACAGCTTAGATGCGTGTTGGTCTAAGGTGTTGTGCTAAGATGATATTACAACTGTTCGGGTTCCAGTGCAAATTATCTTTGGGTTGAAGCATGTTTTTTAAGCACTGATAATCGAAGCTGGTTGAGGTATACTGTTCTAAGTCCAGTGTAATCTGATACCAGCTTGGAGGTCTGCTGGTTGGTTCTGAGGTTTACCCAAGACCATTTTTGGTGTGAGCCGGTTGGGCAGATTAGTCCCAAGCTGGACAATAAGTTTGAGCACTAAACTAGATTGTGTCCTGTGAACTATTTAGCGATCATCTTTGGATAATTGGTATATACTGTTGGTAACCTTCGGGTTTGGCTTAGTTCAGATCAGGAGCGAGCTGGTCTGAGAGGATAGCTCTGAGCTGGACGGCTTTGTTGTGCTGGTCCGGATTTTGTCGCGAGCTAGTTTTGGGGACACCGGCTTAGAGGTGAGCAGCTCTGGGATTCCTGTGTTGTGCGATCTGGACCCAACTTAGATGTGCTGGATTCTCCGAGCTGGTCCGGTTGGAATGCGATCTGATTTTGGTGTCTGTGTGCCTAAGCTGGTACAGTAAAGAGGTGTGAGCTGGTTTGACTTTACTGTAGCTATACGCTGGGAATATATATATATAAGTGTTGACCAACACTTGGTTATTTTTAGAGACACGTATCCATATCCTTATCCTCTCCCGTGAGTTCCCGATAGACATATCTCTCAAACCCTCGTGACTACTGTTCTCCTGATACCTTCTTCTTCAGATTGCTGGAATTTGGCTGGTGAGATTTGAGTGAGAGTACTTCGATTGGAAACCCCTCTTCGAGGCTTACGTTCTTGTAGCAGTTTGGTGTCGGTAGGAAGCTAGACCAAGATAATCGCTGAGGAGCTGTGTGAGCTGGGGTTCGCGATTTTCGGCAATAGTTGAGCTCCGGTTCAGATTAGATTCTTTCTTGTGGTTTTTGCCTTGATTTATCGGTAGAGACTTGAGCGGGGCAGGAGAGTGTTCTGCTGCTAGGCCGTAAGTGTGCCTAGGTGTTGTATCAAGATCTGCGTAAGGTACGGATGTGAGCTTATTTTACAGCTTTTAGATAGGATGGATGTAATTTGATGAATGCTGGTATGATGTGCTGTATGTATGTGTATTGTGACCTGCTGCTGCTTGCGTATGTTCTGTTTCTGTAAATTGCAAGTTGTTATTCCTGCATACCTGCATTTCATGTTGAGCTCATACCTCTTGTTAGTCGTTGTGCTGTTGTTGATCTGTTAGTACCAGGTAGCTCTCGGTTGGCTTACTTGAGGACGATCGGCTAGCTACAGTGCTCCTCTCCTCCCTGTTGTTCTGGTTGTTCCCGTTATGAGACGAGTGGATAGCTACTAAGTTCTCATGAGCTTGTGGGCACCAGCGGGTTGAGCTATCCTATTCTTGCTTCTGGTACTGCGTGTTGAGACGAGTGGATAGCAACCATGCTCTCACATGTCCTGTGGCCAGTGTCTTGTTGATTCTAGCAGGGTTGCTACTTCTTTGAGCTCCGTGATCTCGTTGGTTCAAGTCTCCAGCTGGTTGGCTATTTTGTTCCCGTGTATCCCGTTGTTTTGTTCACCAGCTGTTGAGCTATCCTTTGTTCCTCATGTCTACATGCATTGCATATTATTTATGTCTTGCTATCTACTTGCTGTTTTATGTTGCTCTCGGTACTGGGGTTTGACCCCTATCCCTCTGGGGCTATTTGGTTGTTTGTGTGTCATTCAGGCTTCCCGGGTTCTTCAGCTGGCCCAGGAGGTGCGTCAGCTAGTGGTGCCCAGTTCAGAATTCATGAATTATGTTTCTTTGAGATACTTGTTACTGTTGGATACTTTCTGAAGTTTGTATTTGGTATTGTTATTCGAATGAAACCTGTATTTTGAGTATTCTCGTATTTTTAAGTATAGATTTCAGTCAGGCTGAAAAGAAAAAATTTTATCCATTTTTTATGCTTCCGCAAATTGAGGTTAATTGCGTGTTTAATCTCTGTTTTATTTCATTGGGCCTGACATATATAGTTGTGATCCATAAACAAATGACAGCTTATTCTTAGCAGTCAAAGTTGTGGATATCGATCTACTCCACATATTGTAGTTGTTTCCTACGAGTGGATTGGAGACGACCAGGATGATCTCCACTATGTAAATAGAAGGGGCTACTCAGATCCTCAAAGAACATTCTCCCATTAGAATTACTTGCATTCGAGGTTTCAGCTTGGACCTAAGGTTGATTTCCTCTCGCCATATCTGAATCAGAGTTCAACATATTGTTCTGATACAATATTAGAATTGGAGAGAGAATATATTATGTATTTCTATTTGTCAACTGTTAAATAACCAATCAATCGTGTATTTATATACAGGCAACATAAAGAGCTAAAATAAAGAAAGGAAAAGCGGTACACATGCTTATTCAATTACCGTTATAACCACCCCTTTTTACAAACAAGCATAAAACATCATAATAGGCCGGGTACATCCTGTTCTATCAGCAGATCGAGCAAGTTCTGTACTACCAGCAGACCTGGTGTACTATCAGTAGTCCGGCTAAGCTCCGTACTATCAGTAAACTGGGTAAGCTCTATACTATCAGCAGATCGGTTACGATCCATTATGTCACCAGATCAGGCATGCTTGCTGTTAGCATATTGGACATAGTTACTCCATTTTTAACTATGGTTCCCTCAAGGTGCAGTATGAATGTTATGAGCAGACCGGGTACGCTCTGTTCTGTCAGCTGGTCGGTCATGCTCACTTTCAACAGATCGGGTACGCTCACTGTCAGCATATCATGTGCGGCTACTCCATTATTATTATTATTCAATAGAAGGATCATGATTGTGGAGAAATCTACCAATCCCTGGGTTGATACTGTTGTCTAAATTTGGTATACATTTATGTAATTCTGGTGGCGACCACTGCTGGATACTATCTCGGAGTTTGTATGGAAACGTTTTGCCAATAATGAAAAGAGAGTACCTGTCATTACCTGGGATTTTCTCCTTTTCTAAAGGAATCCAGATTGAGTCACTAAAGAGTTGCTAAGAGGTGTTGAATGTCCCAAATAGTGGCCCACAGTGATATTCAATCCAAGTGATACTATCTTATTTGACCAAGATTTACCTAAAGACCAATACCGAAACAGATATAGTGTCCAACCCATGTACCTCCCTTTGATTGACCATCTCATTTCATATTTCATCAGCGCTAACATTATACCGAGAAAATGGGCAAAAATAAAATCCATAACTTGGAGATGTCCATTATTGACAAGTTGTTGAATGGACTTGGGGCATCTTTTCAATTTCAAGGGCCACCATCATGATCTCCCACATGTGTAGCGTCGCCCATTCGGCCCGTTCTATTGCAGTAGGGATGGTAATTTCACCGTGAGTTTGGGGCCTGGGGCCTACGGGGAAGAATCGAACGAGGCAAGTTTAGGGTTTTCAAAACTCCTTAACCAAAAGGAGATGGAATGGAAATAATACCGTCATCCCCGAACTGATCCTGATAATACATATATATATATATATATACATATATATATATATATATAT
>KV008281.1:41251-57735 GCA_001598015.1 Dorcoceras hygrometricum
TGACATCGCGAGTGTAACTAGGTAAACACATTTACCTAAAACACTTCTAGTACTCTGGCCAGAGATTTATACACTATTATCCCCTCAGATAGCATAGGATATCCACGCATGTCTGCGAGCGGTGAATCCTCGACAACGATGCATCGACTCCTACACGCATCGGGGTCTCACCCAATCCCGCCGCCTGATGACCCCAAGTGAGTCGGCAAACGAGTCAAAGTGAGATGCCTATCATATAGAGTCTCAATGACGTTTCTGCGAGCGGTGAATCCTCGACAACGATGCATCGACTCCTACACGCATCGGGGTCTCACCCAATCCCGCCGCCTGATGACCCCAAGTGAGTCGGCAAACGAGTCAAAGTGAGATGCCTATCATATAGAGTCTCAATGACGTTTCGAGTCGTGAGGACTAATCAGTACAACCAAGACCTCGGACTTATCCACTCGACAAATGGTAACCACTTCGAAAGTCCGAACGAGGGCAGTTCAATAGATCACCAGGTCACTATCTATCTGCATGCTCAGAACATCACAATGTTCCCTACCAATGAAACATGGTACTTCGCATCGCAGATACTAGTCTCGAACTCGGGCGGCCTTATCCTCATTTTGACGGCCCAATCGACTTGGAACATGTTCAGAAGACACAGCGACTATTAGATGTGTTTCATGATAGCCGTCATACCCACTATCACATCTAACATACGCTTTAGTGCATTCTAGGTCTTTACTCAACGCAATTGTAAATTACGTCAATCAGGTCCACGACCGGATTCGAGACTCCTTTGTCAGCCTGCACTAGAAGGCCTAACGAGATCTGCACGGAAGGATTCTCCTCGTCGAGTTGGCCGGAAACAATTTTCCGGCGAGAGAAGCGGCGGCGGCGGCGGCGGCAGCGACGATCGGCGGCAGCGGCGGCTTATGAGAGGAAGGGGCGGCGTGTTTTGCTTAGGGTTAGGGTTACAAGCATTAAGTGTCGATTATGAAGTCTAGTCTTAATTAAATAGACTAAGTGAAGGACTTGGACCGGCCCAACGGGCCCGGGTCCAACGGATGAACATTCGGTTCATCCCCATCACCGCGACTTCATCGTAACTCCGATCGCCGATCAGATCAGACCGATCGACTCAGTTTCCGAAACTGAACACTATGATCTGAAAAACTATTTTTCAGAGCCCCAGTGCAAAATGACCGTTTTGCCCCTCAACATCGGCAAATCACGATTTGACCTCTGTTGACCTTTTAGGAAGTCGCACTCCCAAAATCCTCTTCGTATGCTCAACACATTGAGCTGAGTATCCGTGCGGGAATCTCGAATCCAGTACTTGTGTGACCCTCAATGGTTCAGGAATACAGCTAGCCGTGGGCCCACAACCATTGTGGCTCCGGAATCACAATTCTGGACTTGCCCATCGGATCATGGTAAGAGCGTCTAGCAACATCGCCCCATGATCCCCTAGGTATCACTGATAGTACCTGCAAGAACCAGTTGGTCGTGGTTAGCGTAAAGTACGGTCATTTCAATCCATATATCCCGAGCAGATCAACGACCATTGGTAAATCGAGAGTCGCTATAGATCCGATAGCTATGCATACATCTTGGAGATCGAATAGTGACATCGCGAGTGTAGTAAACACATTTACCTAAAACACTTCTAGTACTCTGGCCAGAGATTTATACACTATTATCCCCTCAGATAGCATAGGATATCCACGCATGTCTGCGAGCGGTGAATCCTCGACAACGATGCATCGACTCCTACACGCATCGAGGTCTCACCCAATCCCGCCGTCTGATGACCCCAAGTGAGTCGGCAAATGAGTCAAAGTGAGACGCCTATCATGTAGAGTCTCAATGACGTTTCGAGTCATGAGGACTAATCAGTACAACCAAGACCTCGGACTTATCCACTCGAAAAATGGTAACCACTTGGAAAGTCCGAACGAGGGCAGTTCGATAGATCACCAGGTCACTATCTATCTGCATGCTCAGAACATCACAATGTTCCCTACCAATGAAACATGGTACTTCGCATCGCAGATACTAGTCTCGAACTCGGGCGGCCTTATCCTCATTTTGACGGCCCAATCGACTAGGAACATGTTCAGAATACACAGCGACTATTAGATGTGTTTCATGATAGCCGTCATACCCACTATCACATCTAACATACGCTTTAGTGCATTCTAGGTCTTTACTCAACGCAATTGTAAATTATCATACACACAATGAAAGTAAAGAATGCCATATGAATAAATGCGAATATCATATATAAAGATTGTCATATACGAGAGTCTATAAACCCACACGCCACAAGTTGGCTAGTTGGGCATCTACTCTAACAATCTCCCACTTGCCCTAAAGCCAACTGCTCATCAGACGCAGTCCCATTGTTTCGCAATGTTTTTCAAACAACGGTCCAGGCAAGGGCTTCGTAAGTGGATCAGCAACGTTGTCCGCAGAGGCGACTCTCTCAACTGCTATGTCACCTCTAGCCACAATATCCCGGATTATGTGGTATTTCCTCAGTATGTGTTTGGATCTTTGGTGAGACCTAGGCTCCTTTGCTTGCGCAACGGCACCCGTGTTGTCACAGTACACCGGGACTGGACCAACTCCATTAGGAATGACGCCCAACTCTTGGACGAAATTCCTTATCCAAACGGCCTCCTTAGCAGCAGCTGATGCTGCGATGTACTCAGCCTCAGTGTTTGAATCCGCGATGGTGTCTTGGTTGGAACTCTTCCAAGAGACAGCACCACCATTGAGAATGAATACAAATCCAGAGGTTGATTTCGAATCATCCACGTCACACTGGAAGCTAGAATCTATGTAGCCTTCCAGTTTCAGTTCACCACCCCCATAGACCATGAACATATTCTTAGTCCTTCGTAAGTACTTAAGAATATCCTTCATGGCCTTCCAATGCAATTGTCCGGGGTTGGCCTGGTAGCGGCTCGTGACACTCAGAGCATATGCGACATCCGGTCTAGTCGAGATCATGCCATACATAATACTACCTATCGCCGAGGCATATGGTACACGTGCCATACTCTCTATCTCCTCATCAGTCTTTGGACACATAGACTTAAATAGATTGACCCCGTGGCACATAGGTAGGTGTCCTCTCTTGGACTCTTCCATAGAGAACCTCTTAAGTATGGTATCGATGTAGGTAGCTTGGGTGAGTCCGAGCATCCGTTTCGATCTATCCCGATAGATCTGTATTCCAAGAATATAGGATGCTTCACCCATGTCCTTCATCGAAAATCTGCTAGACAACCATACTTTAGTTGATTGCAGCATTCCAACATCATTCCCAATGAGTAGAATGTCATCAACATAAAGTACGAGGAACGTCACAGCACTTTTAACTACCTTTTATAGACACATGGCTCCTCGGGATTCTTGATGAAACCAAATTCCTTAATTGTTTCATCGAATCTCAGGTTCCAACTCCGTGTTGATTGCAGCATTCCAACATCATTCCCAATGAGTAGAATGTCATCAACATAAAGTACGAGGAACGTCACAGCACTTTTAACTACCTTTTATAGACACATGGCTCCTCGGGATTCTTGATGAAACCAAATTCCTTAATTGTTTCATCGAATCTCAGGTTCCAACTCCGTGATGCTTGTTTGAGACCGTAGATCGATCTCTGAAGCTTGCATACCTTATTCTCGCTTCCAACAGATGTGAAACCCTCAGGCTGCGTCATATAGATCTCTTCCTTAATGTTTCCATTAAGGAACGCAGTTTTCACATCCATTTGCCATATCTCATAGTCGTACCATGCGGCTATGGCTAACAAGATTCTAATCGACTTGAACATTGCGACTGGCGAGAAGGTTTCATCATAGTCAACACCTTGCCTTTGAGTGTAACCTTTCGCGACCAGTCGTGCCTTGTAGGTCATTACCTTACCATCAGGCCCAAGTTTCCTCTTGTATACCCACTTGCACCCAATAGGAACAATTCCTTCGGGAGGGTTAACCAGAGTCCAAACTTGGTTATCATGCATTGAGTCAAACTCAGACTGCATTGCTTCAAGCCACAAATTAGAATCAGCATCAGAAATTGCCTCCTTGAAAGTTCTTGGATCAGATCCAACAACTTGATCACCTTGATCATCTTCAAGGAGAAAACCATATCTCTCAGGAGCTCTAGGAATCCTTTCGGATCTCCTAGGTGTGACCATTTCTGTTATTGGCTCTGTAGGTGCAGGAGACTCACCTGGTACTTCGATTGGATCTCGAACCTCTTCGAGTTCTACTATTTTGCCCTTTCTATCAAGTAGAAATTCCCTTTCCATAAAGGTGGCATTCCTAGAAACAAACACTTTTGTTTCGCTCGGATAGTAGAAGTAGTATCCAATGGAATTCTTTGGATACCCAATGAAGTAGCATAAGATGGATCTCGTATCCATCTTATCTCCCACTGTCTGCTTCACGTAAGCAGGACATCCCCAAATTCTCATGAATGAGTATTTGGGTGGTTTGCCCATCCATATCTCATAAGGAGTCTTATCCACTGCCTTGGTGTGGACATTGTTCAACAACATTACCGTCGTTTCGAGCGCATAGCCCCAAAACGAGGTAGGAAGCTCAGTGAAGCTCATCATAGATCGAACCATGTCCAACAAGGTCCGATTACGACGCTCCGCTACACCATTGAGCTGTGGTGTGGCCGGAGGGGTCCACTGTGCGAGAATCCCATTCTCTTTCAGATAGTCTTGAAATTCAGCACTTAAGTATTCACCACCTCGATCAGATCGAAGTGCTTTAATACTTTTGCCTAATTGATTTTCTACTTCAGCCTTGAATTCTTTGAACCTTTCAAAGGATTCAGACTTGTGCTTCATCAAGTACAAGTCCCATACCTAGCCCTTTAGACAAGACTCACAAGTCGGTAGAGAGTTCATGTCTGACAAATCAAACATGTCACTCCTAACTAACTTGTTCATCCTACTTAGATAAATGTGACCTAGCCTAGCGTGCCAAAGTTGTGCTGGGTTCAAGTTATCGTGTTTCCGTTTAATCGTTGTTGTATGTGCTTCGACATTGCGAGTTGGAACGTCTTCTAATTTTAAGGTGTATAAATCGTTTTCGCGTTCCCCAATTCCGATTAAACATTCATTCTTATAAATATTGCAAATCGAATTAGCAAACATACAAGAATATCCATCACTATCAAGCATAGAAACAGAAATAATGTTCTTTATTAATTCGGGAACAAATAAAATGTTTCTCAATAACAACTTAAAATCATAAGACAGAAATAAGTAAACATCTCCTATAGCTATAGCAGCAACTCTTGCTCCATTGCCAAGCCTCAAGTGGGTCTCACCCTCTCTAAGACGTCGGCTTCTTGTCATCACCTGCAAATCATTGCAGATGTGAGATCCACATCCGGTATCAAGTACCCAAGAAGTCGAATTAAGAGACATATTTATTTCAATATAGAACATACCTGTAACGCCCCAAAAATCCATAGGACCACATTTATGCATCCTACTAATCTTTTGGGCCATTTTAGCAATTTTAAATGTTATGTGTCTGCTGAATTGTTGATATCAGCAGGTAAGATACGCTGCGGCTGGTTCCAGCAGGTGACTCCAAGGAGCGAAGCACGAGCTGATTTTTAAATCGATTGGAAAATTTTTTAAGGAGGTGAAATGCTTTCTTTAAAAGAAGGTTTGGTGTTTTACAAATTTAAATGATATGAAGGGAATTTTACTAAAATTTAAAAGTGTGTCATGCTTGATTTTACAAGTAGCTTGCCACTAATCCCTTTCATATAAAAACCTGTTTTCAAAGTAAGATTTTCATCATTTGCAAAGAAAAGTTTTAAAGTGTTTTTCAAAGAAATTCCAGAAGAGTTCGTGCATTGCTCGAAGGGAGGATTTCTGCAGGAATTAGCTGTTGTCGTAAAGCTTTAATTAAGGCAAGTATTAGATGATCCTTTGCTACACCATTTGAAGCATATATTGTGTTTTTATGGATCTGCTTGCGTGTATGTTATTGATATATTGAAAGTTCATGTTTTAAATGATTTAGACATGATAAGGAAAGAAATATGGGTTCGAAAATGATGTTTTGATGTTTATGATGCTTACAGTATGATTCCAGAAAGTTTATGAAGTTTATATGAACTGAGGATTCGAATTTATTTCCAGAAGTGTTACGAAAGTTCTTCTTGCAGTAACTGTAATATTAGAATTTGATAACTGTGTAATCGGTAGTTGCTGGTTGAATCATTGGTATGGTTTGATAGGCAACAGCTGATAACATCGTTGTTGTTTTGATATTAAAAATGTTGAGTTATGAATCCAGCAGCTGTATCTACTTGTTAAGATTCAGCAGCTGTATGGTTATAACGCTTACGAATGTTCTTCCTGTAGTTGTAATGTCGGAATTTGATGATTGTGTAATCAGTAGTTGCTAGTTGAATCAGTATAAAGTCTGGTTTAATAGGCGACGGCTGGTAGCGCAATCATTGTTTAGATATTGCAACCGTCTTCGTAAAAATCAGCAGATGCACTGTTCATCAGCAGATGCGTCATTCCTTGTTAATATCAGCAGTTGTTTTCCTTTGATTAGGAATCAGCAGCTGCATTGTGATTTTAAATTCAGCAGTTGTATTTCCTTTGTTAGAATTCAGTAGTCACGTGGTTTTCCTAAAAATCAGCAGATGCACTGTTCATCAGCAGATGCATTCCATTGATAGTCCAGCAGTTTCTTTACTCGTTTTTCAAGTACTGTTCATTTCAGCTGGTATTAGTCTTGCGACTGGTACTATTCACTTATATAATCGTGTTAGCGCTTTTCCTTACGATTGATTGACGCGCTAACGACGTCGTTCTTTTAAGTCATAGAAAGATCAGCAGGTAGCCTTGTTATTTCATCTGCTGATCACTCCAACGACATCGTTTCACTTCATACTTATTTAAAAGACCTCGCGACTGGATGCAAATTGGACCACATAGAACTTATATGCCATAATCAATTGAAAATGATATTGAATTTAATGAGAAGCTGGGCTATCATCCCCTGTTTCTGCCATTGAATGTTTACTGAAATGTTTACGAAAATGACATTGTTTATTGAAGTTCCTTAACATATGCATTGAACAGATGTCTGCCTGCGTTTTATGAAATTGTTACTACTCAGGTTTTACTTGCTGAGCCTTTAGGCTCACTAGCTTTTAAAATGGTGCAGGTACGACAACTGGTGGAGAAACAGCAGGTAAAACTTGAAACCAGCAGATGGGTGGCGTTGTGTTTATCCAAGGCCTACGTTTTCCGTGTCTAAGTTGTACAGTTTTGATTAGATTGTACTGTATTAAATCAGTAGCAATGGTTGTATATTTACCTAGAATATCAGCTGTTGTAATTCGCAATTGCAAAGTTATATGAAATACTCTGTTTTCCGCAAACGTTTTTAGTGGTTAGCGTGCAACTTAAGTACCTGCTGATCTTTGAGCTTGTCGTGTGTTTTGTTCTTTTCAAGTTATAGGAAATACAGCCTGTAGCGAATTATCTTTTAGCCCTTCTTTTATTCGAAAAATTTTTGTTTATCCCACATTCTTGTGGCCTCGTTGGGTTTGGGCGCCACAACATGGTATCAGAGCAACGTTCCTGAGATAAACACACTCACCATCAGCTGGATCAAAGGTCATCGTCTGTTCTTCTAAGTTGTGAGTTTATTTTAAAAGCATTGTCTTTAAAATTATTTAACATGTTCTGATTTATGCATGTGGTGGATTATGGGCTATAGAATATAGAATGTCAGGAAGAGGACGAGGAAGAACTAGAAGAAGTATTCCTCTAGAAGAAACTGAGAGTGATAACAATGCTAACATCACTCAATTGTTAAGAATGCTGGTAGAACAAAATAACAACAGAGGAAATGGCCAATCTTCCAGCAGCAGGGGACCAAGTAACGATGATCCCCAAGAGAAATTTAGGCGCCAGAAGCCTAAGGAATTTAGTGGAACTACTGATCCACTAGTTGCAGAGAGTTGGATTAAATCCATGGAGGTTATTTTCGAGTACCTCCAACTGTCTGATTTAGATAGGCCAAGGTGCGCTATCTACATGCTAAGGGAAGATGCGATGATTTGGTGGGAAGGAGCCAAGTTGTCTGTGGATCTGCTAAATCTCACCTGGGCAGATTTCAAGCGAGTATTCTATGAGCAATACTTCACAGCTGGAAAAAGATCTGAGTTGAAGAGGGAATTTTTGACCCTCAAGCAAGGGAGTTCAACCGTACAGGAATATGTGCGGGTGTTTGAAAGAGGGTGCTATTTCGTGCCACTGATAGGCTGTGACCCAGAAGAGAAATTGAGTCACTTTGTAGAAAGATTGAAACCAATGTTTAAAATGAATGTGAGGCTGTCAGTGCCAAGAACTTACAGGGAAGCAGTGGATAGAGCCCTGCAAATTGAAAGAGATTGGAAAGATCTCGATGAAGAAAGGCAACAAAAGAGACAAGCCTTTCAACAGAAGGATCAAAGGCCATTTAAGAAACAGAACAAGAACCAACAGAGGCCTCAGGAGCAAAAGCCTCTACAAATACAACCTATAAGCTCCGTTCCTGCTGGAAATAATAGGACATTATGTCCTAAGTGTCAAAAGCCTCATTTGGGACAATGCAGAATTGGACAAAACGTCTGCTACAAGTGTGGGATGCCTGGACATATTTTGAAGAATTGTCCAAAAGCTAAGCAACTGGTGACCAGCAGAGCCTATGTAATGACTGCTGATCAAGCTCCTCCAGAGTCTACAGTGGTTACAGGTGAAATTTCGATAGCTGGATTTCCTTCTCTAGCTTTGTTAGATTCAGGAGCTACGCATTCATTCATTTCTGCTGAATTTGTTAAGAATCCAGCCGGAGCAAGGGAGCAAGTAATGATAGGTTATTGTGTGTTGGTACCATCTAGGGAAAAATTGGTATCGCACGAATTGTTTAAAAGTTTAGAGCTTAAACTTCAAGGGCATAAGATTACTGCTGATTTAATTGTGTTGCCAATGCCGGAGTTTGAGCGAGAAATCCCGAAGACTCTGGTAAAAGCCTGTTAAACACACGGCATACACAACGTAAATCTAACAGGTTTCTAATCAAGCTCACGGCTGGGAGCTTCACTCGACCAGCTGTTCCAATTACCTCAACAATTACATAAAAACTTAAGAACTAAGGTTAGAAACAAGGTCTCACCGAAAACCAGAACGTAGTTCTACCAAATCGACGCAACACTCGAACGGTAGCAACTTCGCGTTCCTCGACTAGCCAATTACAGCTTCTAAAACTGGTATGAATTGGAAGAGCTTCCCAAGAGGAGTCCAACGCAACCTTGCACGAGCCAAAACAACCACCGGAACGACGGGAAATCGCCGGAAAAGCTCACGGCTGAATAGTGCTCTAGGGTTCGAAAGATAAGGAACGAAAGGCTGGAAATATTTGCTAAGTATGGAATTGATACCACAATTCGAAGACCAAGTCTTCCTATAAGTAGCACTTGCTACGACTGGAAATCAATAACAATTATTGCCCACCGACAAAACCAGTCGACACTAACAAATTTCCCAAACCAGCAGACGCAAGAACCAACAGCTGATCTATACAACAATCGCTAAAATGACTAACGACTGGTTCTCAAAACGGCGTCGCACCAACTTACTCAAACGACGTCGCATACTAAACCAGCAGCTGGGTATCCAGTCGCAAGACAAAACAACGCAACCCTTCTCTCTCTCTGCTGGATCCAATCGCAACCTCAAAACGCAGCGTTGCAACTAATTCGAACGACGTCGCTCCACTGACGTCATCCAGTCGCAAACTCTCGCGAAATACTAGCAGCAAGTAATAGCGTCCAAACTCACTCGCAGCTGGACTCCCAGTCGCAACAACGAAACGACGACGCATACTCTTCGAGCTACAGGAAAGTTGACCCACGTTGACCTCTACATCTGCTGATCGACCAGCAGGAACTCAAACGCGATCTACCAGCTGGTACCAGACGCAACATCCCTCCACTGACGTCATCCAGTCGCAAACTCTCGCGAAATACCAGCAGCAAGTAATAGCGTCCAAACTCACTCGCAGCTGGACTCCCAGTCGCAACAACGAAACGACGACGCATACTCTTCGAGCTACAGGAAAGTTGACCCGCGTTGACCTATTGAAAGAACAGATACAAGAACTGTTGGAGAAAGGATTTATTAGACCAAGTACTTCGCCATGGGGAGCCCCTGTTTTGTTTGTTAAGAAAAAGGATGGGAGTATGAGATTGTGTATAGATTATCGTGAGTTAAATAAATTGACAATCAAGAATAAGTATCCATTACCTAGGATAGAAGATATTTTCGACCAGTTAAGAGGGTCAGTAGTATTTTCTAAGATCGACTTTCCAACAGAGATGAAAGAATTGAAAGAACAGATACAAGAACTGTTGGAGAAAGGATTTATTAGACCAAGTACTTCGCCATGGGGAGCCCCTGTTTTGTTTGTTAAGAAAAAGGATGGGAGTATGAGATTGTGTATAGATTATCGTGAGTTAAATAAATTGACAATCAAGAATAAGTATCCATTACCTAGGATAGAAGATATTTTCGACCAGTTAAGAGGGTCAGTAGTATTTTCTAAGATCGACTTGAGGTCTGGATATCACCAACTGAAGATTAAGGCAGCTGATGTATATAAGACAGTCTTTAGAACTAGATATGGCCATTACGAATTTTTGGTTATGCCCTTTGGACTTACAAATGCTCCATCAGCATTTATGGACTTAATGAATAGGATCTTTCAACCATATCTAGATCAGTTTGTAGTTGTATTCATTGACGATATCTTAGTTTATTCTAAGACCCAGCAGGAGCATGTTCAACATTTAAGAATCGTGCTTCAGATTTTAAAAGATAAGCAGTTGTTTGCTAAATTCAGCAAGTGTGATTTCTGGATGGAGAAAGTATCGTTCCTAGGCCATATAATCTTTAAGGATGGAATAGAAGTCGACCCTGCTAAATTGAAGCGGTTCGCGACTGGCCAACACCAAAGAATGTCACAGAGATAAGAAGTTTCTTGGGTTTAGCTGGATATTATCGGCGGTTTATCCAAGGATTCTCAAAGATTGCTGTTCCTCTGACCACTTTAACAAGGAAGCAAGTGAAGTATAACTGGACAGAAGAGTGTCAAACCAGTTGTGACAAATTGAAGCAAGCGCTGATTGAAGCACCTGTGCTGACAATGCCAACTGATGAAGGAAAATTTGTAATATACACTGATGCGTCTAAGATGGGACTAGGAGCTGTGTTGATGCAGGATCGTAAAGTTATTTCATACGCATCTAGACAGCTGAAGGACCATGATAAGAATTACCCAACTCATGACTTAGAACTAGCAGCTGTTGTCTTTGCCCTTAAGATATGGAGGCATTACCTCTATGGGGAGAAGTGTGAGATCTTTACAGATCACAAAAGTTTGAAGTACTTCTTTACCCAGAAAGAATTGAATATGAGGCAGAGGCGATGGTTAGAACTGGTTAAAGATTATGATTGCGTAATCAGCTATCACCCAGGAAAAGCAAATGTGGTAGCTGATGCTCTAAGCAGAAAATCAGCAGGATTAGCGCGATTGACTGTCCAGCAGCAGTTGGCGAATGAAATTGAGAGATTTGGACTGGAAATAGTAACCAGCAGCAGAAATTCTATGATGATAGCAGACCTCTCTGTAAGATCTAATTTGTTAAATCAAATTCGAGAGGGTCAGCAGCAAGATCAGCAGTTGAAGAAATGGGTTCAGCAGGATAGAGAAAGAGGCAGCAGCCTCTATTTTTCAGAGGATGGAATTGTTAGGTACTTGGGCAAAATATGGGTGCCTCAAGTAGATGATTTAAGAGCTGAACTTTTGAAAGAAGCTCATACAGCTCCGTATTCAGTACATCCCGGAAGTACGAAAATGTATAAGGACCTCCAGCAGTTGTATTGGTGGCCAGGAATGAAGAGGGATGTTGCAAGATTTGTAGCTGAATGTTTAACGTGTCAGCTGGTGAAGGCTGAACACCAGCGACCAGCAGGATTGTTGAAACCACTGCCGATTCCAGAACGGAAGTGGGAATGTATAGCAATGGATTTTGTAACTGGTTTACCAAGAACAGTACAAGGATATAACTCCATATGGGTTATAATTGATAGGCTCACTAAGTCTGCTCATTTCTTACCAGTTAAAACAACATATGAGGTGAGCAGGTATGCGGAATTGTATGTTAAAGAAATAGTGAGGCTACATGGTGTTCCAATTTCCATAGTATCAGACAGAGATCCTAAGTTTACATCAGCATTTTGGAAAAAGTCTAACATAAAGCTAATGGGTACAAAATTGACGTTCAGCACTGCGTTTCACCCACAAACTGATGGACAATCGGAGAGGGTGAATTCAAAATTTTGAAGATTTTACGTCAGAGCATGTATGGGTACAAACGTTCAGCACTGCGTTTCACCCACAAACTGATGGACAATCGGAGAGGGTGATTCAAATTTTAGAAGATTTGATTTTATTTTTGAAAATAGCTCCAATGAAAGGAGTTATGCGTTTTGGAAAGAAAGGAAAGTTGAGTCCAAGGTATATTGGACCATTCGAGATATTAGAGAAGGTAGGAACGCTCGCCTATCGATTAGCGCTGCCTCCACAAATGTCAGCAGTGCACAATGTTTTTCACGTATCAGCTTTGAGGAAGTATATTCCCCATCTTTTGCATGTGCTGAGTTATGAGCCAATTCATTTAGCGCCAGATTTAAGCTACGAAGAGCGACCAGAAAGAGTTCTTCTCCGAGAAGTTAGAAGATTAAGAAACCTTAGTATTCCTATGGTTAAGATACAATGGTCCAACCAGTCGGAGCGAGAAGCAACGTGGGAAACAGAAGCTGATATGCTAAGCCTTTACCCATATTTATTTGGTACGACAATTTCGAGGACGAAATTTCTTTAAGGAGGGTAGAGTTGTAACGCCCCAAAAATCCATAGGACCACATTTATGCATCATACTAATCTTTTGGGCCATTTTAGCAATTTTAAATGTTATGTGTCTGCTGAATTGTTGATATCAGCAGGTAAGATACACTGCGGCTGGTTCCAGCAGGTGACTCCAAGGTGCGATGCACGAGCTGATTTTTAAATCGATTGGAAAATGCTTTAAGGAGGTGAAATGCTTTCTTTAAAAGAAGGTTTGGTGTTTTACAAATTAAAATGATATGAAGGGAATTTTACTAAAATTTAAAAGTGTGTCATGCTTGATTTTACAAGTAGCTTGCCACTAATCCCTTTCATATAAAAACCTGTTTTCAAAGTAAGATTTTCATCATTTGCAAAGAAAAGTTTTAAAGTGTTTTTCAAAGAAATTCCAGAAGAGTTCGTGCGTTGCTCGAAGGGAGGATTTCTGCAGGAATTAGCTGTTGTCGTAAAGCTTTAATTAAGGCAAGTAAAAGATGATCCTTTGCTACACCATTTGAAGCATATATTGTGATTTTATGGATCTGCTTGCCTGTATGTTATTGATATATTGAAAGTTCATGTTTTAAATGATTTAGACATGATAAGGAAAGAAATATGGGTTCGAAAATGATGTTTTGATGTTTATGATGATTCCAGTATGATTTCCAGAAAGTTTATGAAGTTTATATGAACTGAGGATTCGAATTTATTTCCAGAAGTGTTAGGAAAGTTCTTCTTGCAGTAACTGTAATATTAGAATTTGATAACTGTGTAATTGGTAGTTACTGGTTGAATCATTGGTATGGTTTGATAGGCAACAGCTGATAACATCGTTGTTGTTTTGATATTACAAATGTTGAGTTATGAATCCAGCAGCTGTATCTACTTGTTAAGATTCAGCAGCTGTATGGTTATAACGCTTACGAATGTTCTTCCTGTAGTTGTAATGTCGGAATTTGATGATTGTGTAATCAGTAGTTGCTAGTTGAATCAGTATAAAGTCTGGTTTAATAGGCGACGGCTGGTAGCGCAATCATTGTTTAGATATTGCAACCGTCTTCGTAAAAATCAGCAGATGCACTGTTCATCAGCAGATGCGTCTTTCCTTGTTAATATCAGCAGTTGTTTTCCTTTGATTAGGAATCAGCAGCTGCATTGTGATTTTAAATTCAGCAGTTGTATTTCCTTTGTTAGAATTCAGTAGTCACGTGGTTTTCCTAAAAATCAGCAGATGCATTCCATTGATAGTCCAACAGTTGCTTTACTCGTTTTTCAAGTACTGTTCATTTCAGCTGGTATTAGTCTTGCGACTGGTACTATTCACTTATATAATCGTGTTAGCGTTTTTCCTTACGATTGATTGACGCGCTAACGACGTCGTTCTTTTAAGTCATAGAAAGACCAGCAGGTAGCCTTGTTATTTCATATGCTGATCACTCCAACGACATCGTTTCACTTCATACTTATTTAAAAGACCTCGCGACTGGATTCTTGTCTTGCGACTGGTTCCTATTTGTTGCGACTGGTGCTGTCCATTCAGCAGGTATTAGTCTTGCGACTGGTACTATTCATTGCGACTGGTTTTCTTTCAACCAGTTCCATTGATGGTCCCGGAAATAGGATCAATAAGCAAATAGGAGTTCAGAAGGGGGGGGGGGTTGAATGAACTCCTTCGATTTTTCTATTTCAAAGTTCTTTTAAAATGTTTGGATCTCAGTTATAAGCAAACTTCTCAGCCAACAAAATATGTGCGGAAAAAGGCCGATTGGTTTGTGAACAATGAGCAATGCGCAAACACAAAATAATGTGTAAATAAGAGATTGAGTCGAGAGTTTGTTTCTGGAAGTTTGGATATAAATATCCTACGTCTCCCCTTCTTCCTCCTCGGAAGGTAGCACTAAAAGACTTTGATGTGTGTAGCCTTTCTACAAACACCCGCTCCTGTAACCCGCAGCTACAAGAACTCTTAGCGCTTTACAACACAACTTGGCGCAGACTTCGCTGCTGGTTTACAGTGTTTGAACGTTTTACGAACTTCTTAAAAGACAGTTCGTTTACAGACTCTATCAAATATATCAATGAGAACACGAATCAAGAGACTGTAAATTGACTCGAAAGTTTATCTAATGAAGATCAAAATGAAATGTTCTTCGAGTCTTGAGCTTTTTGAAATATCAACGAAGAGAAAGCTCTGTTTCAATTTTGGCAGCGTTATAGCAATAGATGATAAGCGATCGGTATGTTCTTCAAAGCCGCTGCTGATATTTATAGGTTTCGATTGCAACGGTAACATTAAATCCTCCAAAGGAAATAAATCCCGTTTGAATTACTGCCAAAATAGTACACCGTAATCTCTGCTCCACTGCAAGGTCAAACGCTCATCCACAGAGCCAATTTGTCTTCTTTCCATTTTTGTGCAAGCATAGAGAAACGGCCACTGTACACTGTACTATTCACCCAAAATAGTACCTAACTTGTTTCCTTCATTCCAGGCAACTGTACGATCCAATAAATCTTTTCCAAATAAGCAAACGATCGTATATCAAATACTTTGAGCTTGCGCCTGAAATTACTTTGGAAATCAGCACTTATATCCATCATCGTTGTCAAGAACTTCGACTGGAAAAACGCTTAGAAGAAATCATCTGCTGATATGCATACGCGTTTTTCCATCTGCTGATTCCTTTAGCAAAAACGATGTCGTGTCAACTTATTCAAGTGACGCCGTTTTGCTATCTTCGAAATACATCTGCTGGTAAACACCAAGTAGAGCATCTGCTGGTTGACAAAGAAATGCTTCTGCTGAATCAATCCAAACGCTGTCGTACCAACTTAATCAAACGATGTCGTTCCAACTAAATCAAACGATGTCGTAGCTTTCTTCAACAAATAGACTAAGCAACTGCTGAACTACTTCAACAAAGAGTCTGCTGAAATCTTCATCTGCTGAAACGAAACAGTGCACTCCACGACGTCGTTCCAACTTATCAAAACGCTGTCGTTGACACTTCTTAGCAAAACATAATAGAACTCAAATCGTATACCATCTGCTGAATCTTCACGAATAACTGCTGTAGCTCTTCAGGAAGGTATCTGCTGAACTGTAACTGTTCATACCAACGACGTCGTTCCACCTAATCAAGACGCCGTCGTTTAGCACTCCTCCAACTAATCAACTGCTGATCTCTTCATGAAAACTCCAACTGATAAAATAGCACTTGTTGAAAGCGACAACTGATCGATCAATCCATTTTGTCTTTTTGTAATCACCAAAACTTAATAAATATTGTTCTAACAATTTCCCCCTTTTTGGTGATGACAAAACCTTCAGCAGCCGAGACAAACAACATATGCAAAAATAAATTGCACACAATCTGCTGGAAAACAATTTTCATTAACCAACAAAAATTGTACATAGGATGTGTACAAAAATTATCAGCAGAAAGAAAATTTAATCTTTTCTCCTTCTCTTCAAAGACTTTGCTTCTTTCC
>KV008282.1:1682-29121 GCA_001598015.1 Dorcoceras hygrometricum
CATACATCTTGGAGATCAAATAGTGACATCACGAGTGTTACTAGGTAAACCCATTTACCTAAAACACATCCAGTACTCTGGCCAGAGATTTATCACACTATTGCCTCCTCAGATAGCATAGGATATCCACGCATAAAAGCGAGCGGTGAATCCTCGACAACGAAGCATCGACTCCTACATGTATCGGGACCTCACCCAATCCCGCCACCTAATGACCCCAACTGAGTCGGTAAACGGGTCAAAGTGAGCAATCTATCATGTAGAGTCTCAATGACGTTTCGAGTAGTGAGGACTAATCAGTACAACCAAGACCTCGGACTTATCCACTCGACAAATGGTAACCACTTGGAAAGTCCGAACGAGGGTAGTTCGATAGATCACCAGGTCACTATCCATCTGTATGCTCAGAACATCACAATGTTCCCTACCAATGAAACGTGGTACTTCGCATCGCAGATGCTAGTCTCAAGCTCAGGTGGCCTTATCCTCATTTTGACGGCCCAATCGACTAGGAACGAGTTCAGAATATACAGTGACTATTAGATGTGTTTCATGATAGCCATCATATCCACTATCACATCTAACATACACTATGGTGCATTCTAGGTCTTTATACAACACAATTGTTAACATTATAGCATAATGAAAATAAAGAATGCCATAAAAGAAATGCGAATTTCATAAATAAAGATCGTTATACAAAGATTCAATAAAACCCACACGCCACAATTTGGCTAGTTGGGCATCTACTATAACAATCATGCTCGATAAGAAATTTTGAAAGTGTATCATACCAAGCTCTGGGTGCTTGTTTCAACCCCTACAGAGCTTTATCTAGTTTGTAGACGTGGTTTGGATATGTATGATCTACGAAGCCAGGATGTTGTGCAACATACACTTCCTCTCTTAGGATGCCATTAAGAAATGCACTCTTAACATCCATTTGAAATACTTTGAAGTCTTTGTATGCAGCATATGCTAAGAACATGCGAATAGCTTCTAGTCTAGCCACAGGTGCAAAAGTCTCATCAAAATCTATTCCTTCCATTTGCCTAAATCCCTGAGCAACTAGTCTAGATTTGTTTCTTGTTACTACTCCATCTTCGTTCAGTTTGTTCCTAAAGACCCATCTAGTTCATATCACTGAATGATTAGAAGGTCTAGGTAGTTTCTTGTTACTACTCCATCTTCGTTCAGTTTGTTCCTAAAGACCCATCTAGTTCATATCACTGAATGATTAGAAGGTCTAGGTACAAGTTGCCAAACATTATTTTGCTTAAACTGATTTAGTTCTTCTTGCATTGCATCTACCCAGCTTGGGTCTGCTAAGGCTTAATCTATTTGTTTTGGTTCTATATGTGATATGAATGCTGAATCAAAATGATCATGCAGAAGCTGGCCTCGTGTGCGAACAGGTGAGTTAATGTTACCTATGACCTGCTCGGGTGGATGATTTCTATTCCACCGGAGATCAGATCCAATTGGATTTTCTCCTTGTTCCATTTGAATATCTGGCTGGATGATCGCTTCTGGATTGATCGATGTCAATTGATAAGATCCTTGCTCCAGATTCGATCCAGAAACCAGTTGAGATGTGCTCGCATTTTGTGCATCAGATGTCACTTGGGGTGTTGCGGGATCTGTTTGTGCAACATCTTGAGCATTGGTCGCTTGAGTTTCAGTTCCAGCAGCTGTCAGATCTGTTTGAGCATTGTTGTGCGGTGTGTCCAGCTCTGGTTGTATATCTGCTGAGTATCTTTGTTGTGGCACGTCATCACCTGAGTCATAAAGACTGGATGATTCTAATCTTGTGCACAAATCGTTGATGCTCGCATCTGAGTTGGATCTAAAGCTTGTATCATCAAAAACAACGTGTGCTGATTCTTCAACTGTCAGACATCGATTGTTGAAAACTCGATAAGCTTTGCTCACCGCTGAAAAACCTAGGAAGATACCTGCATCAGATTTTGCATCAAAAGCTGTTAGGTGCTTTTTACCATTATTATGAATGAAACATCTGCACCCAAACACCCTGAAATATGACATGTCAGGTTTCTTGCCACTCCAGATCTCATAAGGAGTTTTATCGTGCAACTTATTTATCATTGATCTGTTCTGAGTGTAGCAAGCTGTATTAACTGCTTCTGTCCAAATATTTGATAAATGCCAGAGTAAGCAATCATAGATCTTGTAGATCTTTTAATGTACGATTTCTCCTCTCAACCAGCCCGTTCTATTGAGGAGTTCTAGCTACAGAAAGCTCATGCTTTATCCCTATGTCATCCAGATAAGAAGATAATTTTTTATTTAAAAACTCGGTACCACGATCACTTCTTATCCTGTTGACTGTACAAGATCTGTCATTTTGTAAAAGTTTTAAAAGCTGAATCAGTTGGTCAGCGGTATTAGATTTTTATTTCAAAAACAGCACCCAAGTGAATTTTGTAAAATCGTCAACAACAACTAGGGTGTAGTTCGTTTCTCCTAAGCTCGTTACGGGAATAGGACCAAAGAGATCCATATGTAAAAGCTCTAAGCTTCGGGAAGAACGTTTACCGCCTTTATTTTTAAAAGTAGAACGAATTTGTTTACCAAGCTGACATGCGGCACAGATCTTGCCTTAGAAAAATTGATTTTGGTCATACCAGAAACCAGTTCATGCTGACTCAATTTGGCAAGCGTTTTAAAGTTTAGATGATCCATTCGCTGATGCCATAGCCAACTCTTGAGTCAGCTGTAAGGCCGATCTGTTCAGATCCCATTGGTTCTGACCAATTGATAATGTAGGTATTCCCCGATATTTTACCCACCATTACAGTCAGACCATTTGGACTCTGAACTGTGCATGTGTGCTGTTGAAAGCTAACATGTAACCTTTGTCACACAGTTGACTTATACTTATTAAATTATAGCACAAATTCTCAACAACTAAAATATCAGATATTGAAATG
This sequence comes from Dorcoceras hygrometricum, assembly GCA_001598015.1. Classification (NCBI taxonomy): domain Eukaryota; kingdom Viridiplantae; phylum Streptophyta; class Magnoliopsida; order Lamiales; family Gesneriaceae; genus Dorcoceras; species Dorcoceras hygrometricum. The sequence goes on from KV008282.1 coordinate 4,634, forward strand.
TTACCGTGGGTAAGCTTACCCTTACCCACAGTGTTACCATGAGCATTGTCACCAAAGACGATATTTGCTCCTTTGTGAGGTGTCACATCTGATAGCAGCTTTGGGTTTCCAGTCATGTGTCTTGCACATCCTCTATCCAGGTACCAAATGATTGACTCATCTCCAGCTTTGTACCTATTATCCTGCAATCATAAAAACAGACTTTGGTACCCAATTTTACTTGGGTCCAGATCGGATTACCCCTTTCGGGACCCATACTTGAATTACCTTAATATTTTTCCCAGTATGAAAGTCCATAAGGGTGTGTGCAGGAATATGGTTAGATCTGTTGAGCTTTGGTTTGGTATTTTGACCATTCAGATCTCTTCGGGACTGAACCTTTATCCACTCAGATTTGACCTTCTTAGAACCACATCTTTGTTGGTTCTAAACAAACGACTTGGATCCAGCTTTAGCCTTTTCTTTGTCAAGTCTGTTCTTTAGCCAACCAGACTTAGAGTTCTCGGGTCTGACATAGCCAATACCAGCTTTCCCTTTTTGATTCAGTTGCCCCGAGATCTGGTCATCATACCTTACCGACTCGCATGTATCATGTATCACACTGGCTTTGACAAAATTCATCGTTTTGAACTTGTCATGTGCCAGATTTGACTGAGTACAGGTCTCTCCAGAGCTGCTTTCACCAGCATTGAAACCTAAGCCAGATTTATCATTTAATGGCTTTTGGGCTTCCTGCAGCTTGCTAAGAGAAATAGAAGGCTGGGTCCAGGAGCCCATTACCAAGTTTAACCTTTTGTTTTCTGATTCGAGCTCACTGGATCTTAATCTCAAAGATTCATTCTCAGTCTTCAGCTTACTCAACTCGATTTGTAAACTACAGTTTCACCAAGTTGAACAGTACTTGGTCACTGAACTATTTTTCAAAACCATGTTTTCAGCTTTGACTTCCTCGAATGTCTGAGAAAGCTTCTTGTACTCATGGACCATTTCATTTAGTGCAGTGATTAGGTCCTCCCGTGTAAATTCAGTATTTGAGAAATCGAATACCTCGTCTTTTGAAGATTGGTTAGCCATTAGGCAGTTAACTTCCTCTTGTTCACTGTCGCTTGAAGAAGAGCTGCTTGATGAGGAATCGGAATCTGAGTCCGCCCAGATTTTGGTGCTTTCTTCTGCAACCATCACTTTTCTGTCATTCTTTCGGTTGGGCCTTTTGTCAGATCTTGTCCTCATCCTTCTTTCTTTTGATCTTTCCTTGGATCTTTCATCCTTCTTCTCATCCCTTCTGGGTCTGTCCTCCTTCTTTGGTCTGTTACAGTCTTCAGCAAAATGACCTGGACGACCACAGTTGTAACAATTCATATCAGTAGATAATTTTTTAGATTTGTTAGTATTATTATAAGAGAAAGAAGGGTTATAGGATTTTCTCATGAATTTTCCAAACTTCTTAACGAAGAGGGACATGGCATCGTTGCTAAGTTTTTCTGTAGATTTGCTTTTCTTGGAGAACACTGTTCAGATGTTGCGACAAGAGCCTTGGTTGGTTGTGAAGTTGAAGGTGCCTCATATCTGGTCTCCAATTCAAACTCGTAAGCTTTAAGATTTGCAAAGAGATCATGTAGTTCAAGCTTGTTGAGATCCTTAGATTCACGCATGGCCATCGTCTTAACATCCCACTCCCTGGGTAATGCTCTCATCACTTCAGCGCCAACTCCCGATTTCTGTATTCTTTTCCCAGACTGGTTAGCTCAATCACAACAGCACTATGCTCTCATCACTTTCAGCGCCAACTCCCGATTGCTGTATTCTTTTCCCAGACTGGTTAGCTCAATCACAACAGCACTAAAGCGTTCATCAAACTCTGTAATAGTCTCGCCCTCACGCATCTTGATAGACTCGTACTTCTACTGTGCAACATTTAGCTTGTTCTCCTTTGTTTCATCATTTCCCTCACAGATTTGAATCAGCTTCTCCCAAATCTCCTTCGCTGTGGCACAAGTTTTGATTTTGCTGAACATGTTTTTATCCAGCGTCTTATACAGAATATCTCTGGCCACATTGTCCAAGTTGGCTTTCTTTTTCTCCTCGTTATTATACTCATGTCTCCTCTTTTCTACATACTCAGGTGCACCATCAGATGTCGCGAAAGCTATGTTGATCTTCATTATTTTCATTGGTCCATCGGTAATAACCGACCACATATCATCATCTTGCGCTGCCAAGTGAGCTTGCATCCTTATCTTCCAATCATCGTAATATTCCTTCCAAAACATAGGAATCTTGTTATGCGAGGTAGACATATTGAAATATATAAAGAGTAAACAACAAACTGTTCAATAACTGAGATGTGCACGCTCTGATACCAATTGATAGGATCAATATGCATCGAAAATAGGTCTAGGAGTTCAGAAGGGGGGGTTGAATGAACTCCTTGAAATTTTAAATTTTCGAAACCTTAAAACAATTTTTACAAGCGCCTCGCTTAACTTAAATCTGTGTTACTAGATTTAAGGTATCTCAGTACAAAAGCTGATTTCTCGACTAACAGTAAATGTGCGGAAATAAGTCGATTAACCAGTGAACAGTGTAAATGAAAATACGATGCAAATAATAAAAAGTGCAAGGGTCAGAGTTTGTTTCTGGAAGTTCGGATATCAAATCTTACATCTCCCCTTCTTCCTTTGCAGGAAGTTATCACTAGAATATTTGATGCACACAGCTTCTGTCTACACCCAGTCATCGAGCCACGCTCCAAGTGAACTCCTAGCTATCACCAATACACGCAGACGCAGCTGATGTTTACAACTAGCTTGGTTTTTCTCAAACGGCTTCACGTAAAACGTTTGTTACAGACTCAAATTTGAATGATACAATGAAGTACAATATAATGAATGCTGCAAATCTTCTGGTTCTTATATCAACAAGAACTGTTTACAAAGGTCAACCAGAAGATATATCTCGAAGGTAAAACTATGAAGGCTTGAACTTGAAAGTTCTTCGAGATTGAGATTCTGGGACTTGGAATATTTTCGATTGAATACTTTTTGAAATCCCAGAGTGAGGAAGAAAGCTTTTTTCAAAATAAAACACTGAGAGCACTGATAGGATCAATATGGTTCAAAATCAGCTGGAGGAGTTCAGAAGGGGGGGGGGTTGAATGAACTCCTACTATTTTAAATTTTTCGAAACCTTTAAAACAATTTTACAAGCGCCTTGCTTAACTTAAATCCGAGTTACCAGATTTAAGGTATCTCAGTTTAGCAGCTGATCTCTTGGCTAACAAGTATTGTGCGGAAATAAGCCAATCGATCAGTGAACAGTAAAATGATAAATATATGCGTTAATAAAAGATTAGGGTCAAGAGTTTGTTTCTTGAAGTTCGGATATGAATATCCTACATCTCCCCTTCTTCCTTTTCAGGAAGGTTCCACTAGAAGATTTGATGGATTACAGGTCTTCTGCAAAACACACAGTCACTGAGCCTCGCTCAAAGTGAACTCCTAGCAACACCACAATCTAAAGCACCGACGCAGCTGCTGGTTTTACAAATGAATGATATTTTTCGAACGGCTTTAAGGAGCACCTTCGTTACAGACTCAAATGAATATTACAATGAGATATAATACTATTGAGACTGTAAATCTTCTTGTTTCTAAAACGTAGAAACGCGATTCAACAAGTGAACCAGAGGATGACTCGAAGGTTTTATCTTATGAAGATCAGCGGTTGAATTTCTTCGAGTGTTTGAGCTTTGTGAATATGGCTTCTGTAGAGTATAAGCCCAAGAAAAGTTGAGACACAAAATTAGCAGAGTGACGGCAAGTAAACGATAGCGAGAGCGAGAGCGTTCTTCAATAGAAACTTCTGCTATTTATAGTCTTCGTTCTAAACGGTCATTAATTTCTCCAAAGGCAACAAAATCTCCTTTTGAATTTCTGTCAATTCGTACGCCGTAAATCCTGCTCCACCAAGAGGCAAGTCGCACTATGTCAGAGCAAATTTGGCATCTTTCCATATTTGTGCAAACGTCGTAAACCGCCCTCTGATATAGTGTACTATTTACCTAGAATAGTACTGACACTGTTCCCTCAATTAAAGCACATGTATGATTCAATCTCCACCTTTGATTTCCTCTGATATGAACGTTTGAATCGATTCATCGTTTATGCAACAGCTGATTACTTGAACCTCTGAAAGATATGTAACGGCTGATAGCTTCAATGCCCAAAAGATATGTACCAACTGATCACTATAAGTATCTCCCTTACTATTGGTTACAACGATTAAGAGAAGCAGCGACTGGATCAAGAGAATGCTGTAGCCATCTGCTGATTTTCCTAAAAGAAAACACCTGCTGAAATACCAACGCAAAGTCCAACGACTGAATCTTTACTGTACTTGCGACTGATTTCACAAAACACTGTAGCTTGCGACTGAAATGTACACATCACTGTAGCTCCCTATTGGATAAATAATCCATCGACTGATTCCAATACGCTGTCGTTTTGCAATCCTTAACAAAACACGCTAACTCTCAAAATATTGCGCCTGCAACTAAAACAACTGTCTGCTGATTTGCCCTGGAAGAATCTACCTGCTGGTTACCTCTGAGAAGTCCAACTGCTGAAAACAAACCAACGACTGATCTGCTGAATTCTTCCATCTGCTGAATTTCTCCGAATAGACCAACTGCTGAAAATCAACCCGTCGACTAAAAATGTTCTCCTGTAAAATTCACAAGCTGATTTTCCCGTAGCAAATAGTCTTATTTTGTTATCACCAAAACTAATAAATTTTATCCTAACAATTTCCCCCTTTTTGGTGATGACAAAACTTAGCAGCTGTAATGCCCAGAATCATTAAGAAGAGGATTAGTTTAACGTTCCAACATTTACGAAGTGATGAAGTTTGATTATGAGCTCGGATTTCTTCTAGAAGTGTTGGGTGATTTAGGAACTGTGTATCGTTAAATCGCGCTAAGTATGAGAACCAGAGAACCAGACGAAGTAACCAGGCGAAGCGATTTGATAAAATCAGCAGCAGGTTACCGTAGCTCGCGACTGGTGGAGTTTTGAAATTCAGTTGAAGCGTTAGTGTTGATTTCAGCTGGAGGAAACGCGCGAATACAAGAGTTAATGAGAGAGTGCCACGTGTTAATTACTGTTACGCACGAGAAATCAGCAGCAAGAGTTTCTTACGCATCTGCTGGTTTATTTACCTGCTGATTTTGATGTACCTGCTGATTGGTAGTGTATCGACTGGTTGATGATGACGTAGGTACGACGTCGTCGTTTTGATAATTAACGCAAACCAGTCAAGGGGAGAATAGTTCCAGCTGAGAGAATATACGACAGCGTTTTGACTTTTGACTATGAGCCTCGATACGATGTCGTTTAGCAACCAGACGAGGAGTTGGAAATCAGTCGAGAGATTTTGGTATCTGCTGATTATCCAGTCGAGGGATCAATGCGACACCGTTTTGATTATGAAACAGGAAATATTGATACGATGTCGTTTTGATTAATGTTGTGTAATCAGCCGTTGGAATAAAAGTGCGACCAGCTGCTGATTTCTTTTAATCGAAGTAATACCAGCTGATGACATGTAACTACGTCGTTGAGATTAGTTATAACGACATCGTTTTGAGTTTTGAAATGTTGCGACTAGATCTATGTTGCGACTGGATCTATGTTGCGACTGGATTCCTATTGTTGCGACTGGTTACTACTACTACAGCTGATTGTTGCGTCTGCTGAAGAACAACGATATTCGAACAGCAGCTGAAGACGATCAACAGCAGTTGAGGAATATGTTTATCGTTATCCACCTGCGAAACGGTGGGAGTATATCTTGTTTGAATACTCAGCATGACACGTGGAACTCAAATTGAATACGTTGGAAATGCTGCAGAAATACAGAGATCGATTGTCTATAAATAGGAATGAATTTGAAATGCTGAGAATACCTTGAATTCAGCTATCGAATTTGATCTCGCGAGTATCTCTGGAAGTGAGGAACAGAGCTTAAGAACACTGATTGAAGTATTTTTAAAACAGAGGAACAAAGGTATAATCTGACAGAAGAGTCAGGAACTAGATTACTCAAGAATGATATTTCTTGAGTATTCCGCTGAAATCACATACATATTTGATTACCGTTCTTGATGTAGAACTGTTCTTGATTTAGAACTTGATTTATGTGTGTGTCGATCCATCACAGGTAGTGGATCTTTTCTATTTGCATGAGTTCGCATATTGAAGAGAATTGAATTGATTCTAATGCCCAGGACTGAGTTGGCCTGATTTTCGAAGCCGGAGATGGTTTCGATAGATGAATATTCATGTCAAGATCGGATACGAATCTTGATGGCGTCGAACTGATATGGAATCAATTCTGAGTTCGAAGAAGAGAACTAGAATCATTTCATGTCATTGCAATTATGTACAGTTGATACACTGTTATGCATTTTGTTGTTATTATGCGTACCTGCTGATTATATTGAGATAATTCTCACCGGAGTTTATCCGACTGTTGTTTTGTTTTTTATGTGTGCATGACAACAGGAAGAAAGAACTAGTGGGGAGCAACTACGGGTAGCGAGAGATACTACCTAGACGCTAGATCAGCAGCAAGAAGATTAAACACCAGCTGATAGTCTAGATGTTTGATCGACTGGGCTTAGGTTGCTTAAGTCTGGTTTTGTATATAAGACTTAAACACGTACTAGTAAAGTTAGCTTGTACCCGCTGTAAACGTTGAAGTGTTTGTGTAAATAAATCATGTTTAAGCTACCAGCTGAATTTATTATGCTTCTGCTGATTCGCACTTTTGCTGGTTGAAATTTTTTTTATATAGTACCTAGCGAGAGATACTACCTAGACGCTAGATCAGCAGCAAGAAGATTAAACACCAGCTGATAGTCTAGATGTTTGATCGACTGGGCTTAGGTTGCTTAAGTCTGGTTTTGTATATAAGACTTAAACACGTACTAGTAAAGTTAGCTTGTACCCGCTGTAAACGTTGAAGTGTTTGTGTAAATAAATCATGTTTAAGCTACCAGCTGAATTTATTATGCTTCTGCTGATTCGCACTTTTGCTGGTTGAAATTTTTTTTTATATAGTACGTTATATATAAACCAGATTAGATTATTAAACTTGTTTAGTTTACATTAATAACCCACTGATTAAGATTAGAAGATTAATTGTGAGCAGAGAGTCTCACAACAGGTGGTATCAGAGCGTTACTACAGTAGTAAGATCTTTGAACAAGATGAGTGGGGTAGATCGAGTTCTTCTTATGATGAATTGCATGCTTGTGTGGTATATGTCTTACTGCTTTTTGAAGTTATATCACATGATTCTTGTGAATAAATGGTAAGAATATACCGACTAATTATGAGAAATACATGCGTTGGAAGTGATTAACAGCATGAATTGAGTGAAGTATGAATCAGCACTCGATCTTTTGAGCAGCAGTACATTAATGTATGCTAGTCTGAGGAGGGACTGAGATTGAACTGTTATTGTTGATGAAAAGTAATAAACACGTCTGTTTGATTCCTAGATATGCCTCCTCGAAGAATCACGAATCGGCAGACAGAACAGGGTAGTACATCTACTGAGACTCTGAATGCAGCTGCTACTCCAATGGAGACGTTATTGAAATGATTCCAGTCGTTTAAACAATCGACGTTGACAGGAACAGAGAGTGCTATTGATTGTGAAAACTGGTTAGAAGATATTGAGCAGTTGTTTGAAGCACTTGAGTACACTGATGAGCGTCGGGTGAAATTGATTATACACCAGCTGCATGGTATTGGGAAAAGCTGGTGGGTAGCAACAAAGAAAGCACTTGAAAATCAGGGTACTGTGATTACGTGGGCAGTATTCCGAACAGCTTTTTATCAAAGGTTTTTACCAGTATCTTATAGGAAGGATAAAGGAGAAGAATTTGCGAACTTGCGACAAGGACAGTTGAATATAGAGGATTACGTTGCCAAGTTCACAAGTTTACTGAAGTTTGCGCCACATGTTGCTATGAATGATGAAGCACAAGCGGATCAATTCATTAATGGATTGAACCCAGATGTCTTTACCTTGGTAAATACTGGTAGACCAAATACTTTTTCCGATGCGTTGAACCGGGCAAAAGGAGCTGAAGCTGGATTATTGAGGCAGCGAAGAGCACAGTTTGTGCCAGTAGCAGCCAAAGCAGCAGAGAATCCACAGATTCCACAACCTCCTCGCTTTGATGCTGGAAGCAGCAGCAGCGGGAAAAAGAAAAATTTCTTTAAGGGAAAAGGGAAACAATTCAAACGATCTGGAACCAGTAGTTCTTCCAGCTCGAGCGATTTTAAACAAATGAAAACTGGACCACAAGCTGGGGAGTATTGTAACAAATGTGGAGGGAGACATGCCACCGAACAATGTAGAGGCGTGTCTGGCCTCTACCGTATTTGTAATCAGCCGGGACATTTCGCACGAATATGTCCTCAACGTAATTCTGGGAATTTCCAGAATCCAACAGCAGCAAGAACAATGCCAACACCTGAAAGGCAAGCTTTGTCTGTACAATCTTATCAACCTCAACATCCGCAACAAGGTAGACAAGGAGGAAGCCATACAGTGAGCCAACCTCCTAAACAACAATCTAGAGTGTTTGCATTAACGGAGGAACAAGCACAAGCAGCCCCAGACGATGTTATTGCAGGTAACTGCTACTTGTGAAACTTTCCAGCTTATGTCTTAATTGATACTGGTGCCTCACATACCTTCATTTCCGAGCATTTTGTAATGTCACATAAGTTGTCTGCTGAACCTTTATCGGAAATAGTATCGATTTCTTCACCTCTGGGGAAGGGAATGTTATCGATCACAGCGGTGAGAAATTGTGTGTTACAGTTTGAGGGTCACGCAATTGAAATTGATTGTGTTGTGCTTGGATTATCTGATTTTGATTGTATCGTGGGCATAGATATGTTAACCAAGTATAGAGCAACAGTTTATTGTTTTCAAAAGGTGTTCGATTCAAACCAGAGCACGCTGATGAGTAGAAATTTTATGGTAAGGGATCACGAGCCAGAATTCCTTTAATCTCTTCTATTACAATGAATAATCTATTGCAGAAAGGAGCAGAGGGATTCCTGATTTATGCAATAGATACAAATAAAAGTAGCCCGAATCTGGTGGATATACCAGTGGCGTGTGACTTTGCTGATGTGTTTCCTGATGAAATTCCTGGATTACCTCCATATCGAGAGGTAGACTTCAGCATTGAATTGATTCCAGGTACACAACCCATATCGAAAGCACCATATAGAATGGCACCAATTGAGTTGAAAGAATTAAAAGATCAGCTGGAGGATCTTCTCACCAAGGGATACATTCGACCAAGTGTTTCTCCTTGGGGTGCTCCAGTACTGTTTGTGCGAAAGAAAGATGGATCAATGAGGCTATGTATCGATTATCGGCAATTGAACAAGGCAACTGTAAAGAATAAATATCCTTTGACACGAATAGATGATTTATTTGATCAGTTTCAAGGTCGACAGTGTATTCAGAGATCGATTTGAGATCGGGATATCATCAATTGCGAGTAAGAGATGAAGACATATCAAAGACTGCCTTTCGAACAAGATACGGTCACTATGAGTTTGTGGTTATGCCTTTTGGATTGACTAATGCACCAGCAGTGTTCATGAGTTTAATGAACCGAGTCTTCCAAAGATATCTTGATGATTTTGTGATTGTATTTATTGATGATATTCTAATCTATTCTAAGAATCTGAATGATCATGCAAGTAATCTTCGAACAGTTTTGCAGACTTTGAGAAATGAGAAGCTATATGCGAAACTGTCGAAATGTGAGTTTTGGCTACAAAGAGTTGTATTTCTTGGGCATATTATCTCTGGAGCTGGAATTTCAGTTGATCCCAGTAAGATAGAGGCAGTAATCAATTGGCCTAGACCAAAATCTGTACCTGAAATTCGAAGTTTTATGGGTCTTGCAGGATATTATAGAAGATTTATTCAAGATTTCTCGAGTATTGCAAAGCCTATAACTCAGTTGACACAGAAAAATGTGCCCTTTGTGTGGTCAGAAGCATGTGAAAGCAGTTTTCTGGAATTAAAGAAGAGACTAACTACTGCATCAGTGTTATCAATTCCTGTAGGTACTGGTGGATTTGTTGTATATTGCGATGCATCTCACCAAGGATTGGGGTGTGTTTTGATGCAGCGAGGTCATGTGATTGCCTACGCCTCCAAAAGTTAAAACCTCATGAAGTTCGATATCCAATTCATGATCTTGAATTGGCAGCTATTGTGTTTGCATTGAAGATATGGCGACATTATTTGTATGGTGAGAAATTTGAGATATTTTCTGATCATAAGAGTCTGAAATATCTGTTTTCCCAGTCAGAATTGAATATGAGGCAAAGACGATGGCTGGATTTATTGAAAGATTTTGATTGTGAAATCAAGTATTATCCAGGAAAGTCGAATACAGCAGCTGATGCTCTGAGTAGGAAGATTTGTGCTCTATCTTTGACTACGATTGGAATGTCGAATTTGATAGAAACTTGCTGCATTTCTGGATATGTATTTGAAACAGAAAGAAACCCAATGAGAATTTGTGCTATCAGTGCTGAACCTGAACTGCTGATTCGAATTAAAGAAGCACAAAAGAGAGATTTGAACATCCAGAAATCGATTGAGCTGGTGAAGTCAGGACACCAATCTGAATATCGCATCAACAACGAAGATGTGTTGTATGTGAACAGCAGACTTGTTATTCCAGATATTAAGGAGTTGAAAGATCAGATTTTGAATGAAGCCCATTGAAGTAAATTCAGCATTCACCCTGGTGGCAGGAAGATGTATAACGATTTGAAGAAACAGTACTGGTGGAAACAAATGAAGACTGATGTGGCTGAATTTGTTTCGAAATGTTTGAATTGTCAGCAGGTAAAAGCGGAAAGAAATAAACCTGCTGGTTTATTACAGAGTCTATCAGTTCCTGAATGGAAATGGGATCATATTTCCATGGACTTTATAACGAAATTTCCAAAATCATCCAGAGGTTGCGATGCAATTTGGGTGAGTATCGATAGGTTGACAAAATCTGCGTGTTTTATTCCTTATCGAATGACCTATCGACATGATCAAATGGCAGATTTGTATGTTAGAGAAGTGGTAAGGCTACATGGAATACCAAAATCAATTGTGTCTGATAGAGATTCCAGATTTACTTCTCATTTTTGGAGTAGTTTACAGCAAGCGCTGGGTACAAAACTCCATCTAAGCACTGCTTATCATTCTCAAACTGATGGGCAGTCTGAAAGAACAATTTAGACACTTGAAGATATGCTTAGGGCAGTAGTATTGGATTTTGGTATGTCATGGCAGGATTCATTACCGCTGGTGGAATTTTCATACAACAACAGCTATCAAAACAGCATTGAAATGGCTCCGTTCGAAGCGTTGTATGGAAGGAAGTGTCGTTCACCATTGTACTAGGATGATGTTTCAGAAGTACCTGAGTTGGGACCAGATTTCATTCGAGAGATGACAGAAAAAGTGAAATTGATTCAGCAGAGAATGCGAACAGCACAACATAGACAAGCCAAATATGCGAATACCAGACGAAGACCTTTGAGTTTTGAAACAGGGGACAGAGTATTCTTGAAAATCTCTCCTTTCAAGGGTACAATCAGATTTGGAAAGCGTGGAAAATTGTCAAATTGTAGAGAAGATAGGTGATCTAGCATATCGACTGGCTTTACCTCCATCTCTTTTGGGTATACATGATGTGTTTCATGTATCTATGCTAAGAAAGTATATACCTGATACTTCTCATATTATCCCTGCTGAAGAAGCTGATTTGGATGAAACTCTGAGCTATTTTGAACAACCAATTCAGATTCTTGATCGGAAAGAAAAACAACTTCGAACGAAGATGATTCCATTGGTGAAGATTCAATGGAATCGACATGGCGTTGAAGAAGCAACGTGGGAAGTCGAAGATGACATGAAACAACGATTCCCATATCTCTTCCAGTAAGGTTAGCTCTTGATCAACATCAATTTCCCCTTATGATCATCTATAGATAGCGACTGCTGATGAGTTCGAGGACGAACTCGAATCTTAGAGGGGGAGAAATGTAATGCCCAGAATCATTAAGAAGAGGATTAGTTTAACGTTCCAACATTTACGAAGTGATGAAGTTTGATTATGAGCTCGGATTTCTTCTGGAAGTGTTGGGTGATTTAGGAACTGTGTATCGTTAAATCGCGCTAAGTGTGAGAACCAGAGAACCAGACGAAGTAACCAGGCGAAGCGATTTGATAAAATCAGCAGCAGGTTACTGTAGCTCGCGACTGGTGGAGTTTTGAAATTCAGTTGAAGCGTTAGTGTTGATTTCAGCTGGAGGAAACGCGCGAATACAAGAGTTAATGAGAGAGCGCCACGTGTTAGTTACTGTTACGCACGAGAAATCAGCAGCAAGAGTTTCTTACGCATCTGCTGGTTTATGTACCTGCTGATTTTGATGTATACCTGCTGATTGGTAGTGTATCGACTGGTTGATGATGACGTAGGTACGACGTCGTCGTTTTGATAATTAACGCAAACCAGTCGAGGGGAGAATAGTTCCAGCTGAGAGAATATACGACAGCATTTTGACTTATGACTATGAGCCTCGATACGATGTCGTTTAGCAACCAGACGAGGAGTTGGAAATCAGTCGAGAGATTTTGGTATCTGCTGATTATCCAGTCGAGGGATCAATGCGACACCGTTTTTTATTATGAAATAGGAAATATTGATACGATGACTATGAGCCTCGATACGATGTCGTTTAGCAACCAGACGAGGAGTTGGAAATCAGTCGAGAGATTTTGGTATCTGCTGATTATCCAGTCGAGGGATCAATGCGACACCGTTTTTTATTATGAAATAGGAAATATTGATACGATGCCGTTTTGATTAATGTTGTGTAATCAGCCGTTGGAATAAAAGTGCGACCAGCTGCTGATTTCTTTTAATCGAAGTAATACCAGCTGATGACATGTAACGACGTCATTGAGATTAGTTATAACGACATCGTTTTGAGTTTTGAAATGTTGCGACTGGATCTATGTTGCGACTGGATCTATGTTGCGACTGGATTCCTATTGTTGCGACTGGTTACTACTACTACAGCTGATTGTTGCGTCTGCTGAAGAACAATGATATTCGAACAGCAGCTGAAGACGATCAAAAGCAGTTGAGGAATATGTTTATCGTTATCCACCTGCGAAACGGTGGGAGTATATCTTGTTTGAATACTCAGCATGACACGTGGAACTCAAATTGAATACGTTGGAAATGCTGCAGAAATACAGAGATCGATTGTCTATAAATAGGAATGAATTTGAAATGCTGAGAATACCTTGAATTCATCTATCGACTTTGATCTCGCAAGTATCTCTGGAAGTGAGGAACAGAGCTTAAGAACACTGATTGAAGTATTTTGAAAACAGAGGAAGACAGAAGAGTCAGGAACTAGATTACTCAAGAATGATATTTCTTGAGTATTCCGCTGAAATCACATACATATTTGATTACCGTTCTTGATGTAGAACTGTTCTTGATTTAGAACTTGAGTTATGTGTGTGTCGATCCATCACAGGTAGTGGATCTTTTCTATTTGCATGAGTTTGCATATTGAAGAGAATTGAATTGATTCTAATGCCTAGGACTGAGTTGGCCTGATTTTCGAAGCCGGAGATGGTTTCGATAGATGAATATTCATGTCAAGATCGGATACGAATCTTGATGGCGTCGAATTGATATGGAATCAATTCTGAGATCGAAGAAGAGAACTAGAATCATTTCATGTCATTGCATTTATTTACAGTTGATACACTGTTATGCATTTTGTTGTTATTATGTGTACCTGCTGATTATATTGAGATAATTCTCACCGGATTTTATCCGGCTGTTGTTTTGTTTTGTATGTGTGCATGACAACAGGAAGAAAGAACTAGTGGGGAGCAACTACGGGTAGCGAGAGATACTACCTAGACGCTAGATCAGCAGCAAGAAGATTAAACACCGGCTGATAGTCTAGATGTTTGATCGACTGGGCTTAGGTTGCTTACGTCTGGTTTTGTATATAAGACTTAAACATGTACTAGTAAAGTTAGCTTGTACCCGCTGTAAACGTTGAAGTGTTTGTGTAAATAAATCATGTTTAAGCTACCAGCTGAATTTATTATGCTTCTGCTGATTCGCACTTCTGCTGGTTGAAAGTTTTTTTTATATAGTACGTTATATATAAACCAGATTAGATTATTAAAATTGTTTAGTTTACATTAATAACCCACTGATTAAGATTAGAAGATTAATTGTGAGCAGAGAGTCTCACAGCAGCCGAGATAAATGAATAGGCAAAAATAAATTGCACAACGGTTGCTGAAATTCAAATTGCATTATCTGAAGAATTGTACATAGGATTTTTACAATAGATCAATAAAGATTCTATCCTAACACATCATCTCCTCCTCTTATAAGATCCACTTCCGCTTCTGCTCTTACTTCTCCTTTCTCTTTCTCTGGCTCTGTCAGCACTCATAAGCCTCTCCAGAATGTTTCTCTGAGCACTGTCAATGTCTCTCTGTGCAATGCCGTTGTTCTAACAGTATCACCACCACCACCTATTATTTGAAGAATTGTACATAGGATTTTTACAATAGATCAATAAAGATTCTATCCTAACACATCATCTCCTCCTCTTATAAGATCCACTTCCGCTTCTGCTCTTACTTCTCCTTTCTCTTTCTCTGGCTCTGTCAGCACTCATAAGCCTCTCCAGAATGTTTCTCTGAGCACTGTCAATGTCTCTCTGTGCAATGCCGTTGTTCTAACAGTATCACCACCACCACCTGTATTGCCACTTGCTCTGTTTTGATCATCAGGTGGTGGGCGGCTGCTACTTACTTCCCCCTTTTTGTCATTACCACCATGGTTTATATAAGCAACAAGTTCGCTAAGTTGGTCGGTAATGATATTAAGGGTCTGCTGTGCTTGAGCACTAAATTCTAAGAAATCATGCCTAGTAGCGGCCACCTGCTCATCCAACGATGTGATTTTAGCATTAAGGCCTCTGTAACGTCTGGAATAGGAGCAGCTGGTAGAGAGATTGAAGCAGTAGCATCATCATTTTCATAAAAATGCAGAGAAGAATCATCGGAAAGATCAATGTCCATCTGTTCATCTGTATCTGCAAAAGCTGCACTTTGCTCTATTTGTACAATCGGAGAATCAAAAACTAAACTTTAAGGAAACTGTACATGCTGACTATCTGCAGAAAGAGTAGGAACATGTACACTTCTCAAAACGGTTCTCTCTAACGCAATAGAGCCCAGAAAACGGAGAATATCCTCTGTAGGCAACCTACTGAATAAACTGTAATCAATAAACACGGTACAAAACTGAGATACCCTCAAAGCAAAAACTGGAGACTGGCGAGGAGCAACCCTATAAGCTGGTTCATCCACTGAAAGAGATCTGCAAAAATTAATAGAACCAACTTGAAGAAGTCTGCCTGAAACAAAGAATTCTACGGCCTCTATACAAATATCTGCCCATCTCTTCCTCAAAATCTTGAAAAACTTACTAACAGTGGGTAGAGTGTCTACATATGAGCACTGGCGAGGAACTTCTTTTAGTACAATTGGTCGTGGGATCTTCACCCATTGATCACAACAAGGTTCAACAGTCCACACTCCATCAACACGAATCATCGTTCGAATCCAGCAATTGGATGGGGTGTTGGTGTTGTTTCTGGCAATGACTGCTCCGCGATCACGGGGGCTCCCTTCAAAAATTTTAGAGCTACACGTCTTTGTCCATGTAAGACCGTGTGCTAAAACCTGCTCCTTCAACTCTTCCAAAACAGACAGATGAAGATCAGAGAGCATGCTTATCACTTTCAGATCAGTCGCAGAAGATCCTTCGCCAGGCACAAAATTTTGCTTCCATGATTATAAAAACTTTCTCACCAAAACTTCTCTATACTTTAGCAAAATATAAGTCTTCCTGTTGAGAGCTACGCGAATGGTCTCCGTCTCTCCCCAATACAGAACTTGTTCTTCTTTCTTGGACATCTCTTCTATATTTATGGTCGCCAGTTTCTTAAAACTGAATGAATGAAAGAATTGGTCAACAGCTTCTATTACCTGTGCTCTCAAATGTACAAACAGAAAAATGTCTGCACAGATCAAAGAATAGTGTTCCTTGGCTGGGTTACTCTTCACGGGGTCTTTCTCACAAGAATTTCCTTCCCTTTATTGTCAACAGGGATTTGACGAAACGAAAAATCTTTGATAGAAAGCTGTTCGAAATACTGCCCAAGTAATCACAGTACCCTGATTCTCAAGCGCTTTCTTGGTTGCTATCCACCAACTCTTACCCAGATCATGCAACTGGTGAACTATCAGTTTTACCCGACGATCATCGGTATATTCAAGTGCTTCAAATAATTGCTCAATATCTTCCAACAAGTTCTCACATTCTATCGCATTTTCTGTTCCTGCCAACGTTGGTGGTTTAAAAGACTGAAACCATTTCAACAAAGTTTCCATCGGAGTAGCAGCTGCATTCAACACAACAGTCGATGTACTACCCTGCTCTGTCTGTCTGTTCGTTGTTCTTCGAGGAGGCATATCTATAAATCAAACAGACTTGGTCATCATTTCTCATCAATCAATAACAAGTCACTCTCAGTCCCTCCTCTGATTAGCATACATCATTGTACTGCTTTTCAAGAGATCGAGTTCTGATTCATGCTTCGTTAAATACATGCTATTTATTCTCTTCTCAAAGAGCAAGTAATTCTCAAATCTGCTCGGCATAGTCTTACCAATTCTTCACATAATCAGGTGATATAAATTCAAAAACAGTAAGACATATATCACACAAGCATGCAATCAATTAATCACTCAGGAAGAACTCGATCTACCCCCCACTCATCTCATTCTAATGATGTAGTAGGCTATGATACCACCTGTTGTGAGGCTCTCAGCTCACAATTAATTCTCTAATCTCAATCAGTGGGTGATTACTGTAAACTAAACAAGGTTATTAAATAAAGTCTGGTTCGTATGTGTTGTTCTTAAGCAGCAGAAGGCTAAAAGTTAAAGATGTCAATTTGTATCGCAAAGCCATTCATTCATAGTAACAATATTGTACCAGGTTATTACAACTTAAATTCACAAGTACAAGTGATTACTAGGTACAACATCAGCTTCTAGCAACCTAAGATCAACTACGCAAAACAGGGACTCTCAGCTGGTGTCAAATCTTCTTGTTGATGGCCCTTCGTATAAGTAGTTATCTTTCGCTACCCATGTTTACTCCCACTAGTTTCTTCCTCCAGTTGTCATGCACACATACAAAACAAAACAACAGCCGGATAAACTCCGATGAGAATCATCTCAGTATAATCAGCAGGTACGAATAATAAAATTAGAATGCATAACAGTTTATCAACTGTAAATCAAATGCAATGTAATGAAATGATTTTAGTTCTCTTCTTCAATCTCAGAATTGATTCCATATCAGTTCGATGCCATCAAGATTTGTATCCGATCTTGACATGAATATTCATCTATCGAAACCATCTCCGGCTTCGAAAATCAGGCCAACTCAGTCCTGGGCATTAGAATCAATTCAATTCTCTTCAATATGCAATCTCATGCAAATATAAAAGATCCACTACCTGTGATGGATCGACACACACATAACTCAAGTTCTAAATCAAGAACAGTAATCAAATATGTATGTGATTTCAGCGGAATACTCAAGAAATATCATTCTCGGGTAATCTAGTTCCTGACTCTTCTGTCAGATTATACCTTCGTTCCTCTGTTTTCAAAATACGTCCGGCAGTGTTCTTACGCTCTGTTCCTCACTTCCTGAGATATTCGTGGAATCACAAATTGATATATGTAATCAAGATGTTCTCAATATTTCGAAGTCACTCTTATTTATAGGCAACGATCTCTGTGTTTCTGCAGCATTTCCAACGTGTTCAATTCGAGTTCCACGTGTCATGCTGAGTATTCAAATAGGATATACTCCCACCGCTTCGAAAGTGGATAACGATAAATAGATTCCTCAACTGCTATTGATCTTCCTTAGTTGCTGTTCGAATATCATTCTCTTGTTCTTCAGCAGAAGCAACAACCAGCTGTAGTAGCAACCAGTCGCAACAAGAACCCAGTCGCAACATAAATCCAGTCGCAACACTTCGAAACTCAAACGATGTTGTTCCAATTAATTCCAACGACGTCGTAACGGGTCATCAGCTGGTATCACCTCTATTACCAAGAAACCAGCAGCTGGTCGCTTTCCTATTCCAACGGCTGATTTCGCAACATTATTCGAAACGGCATCGTATCAACATCTCCTGTTTCATAATCAAAACGGTGTCGCATTGTTCCCTCGACTGGGTAACAAGCATATACAACAATATATCGACTGATTTCCAATTCCTCGCCTGGTTGCTAATTCATGCAAAACGACATCGTATCAAGGTTCCTAATCATAAGTCAAAACGTATTCTCTCAGCTGGAACCAACTTCCACATACTCGCCTCGACTGGTTCGCGTTTGTTACCAAAACGACGACGTCGCACCTACATCATCAAACAGTCGATATATCAATATACCAGCAGGTACATAAACCAGCAGGTGCGTAAGAAACTCTTGCTGCTGATTCCTCGTGCGTAACAGTAACCAACACGTGGCGTTTCCTTATTTATCCTTGTATTCGCGCGTCTGCTTCCAACTGTGACCAATACTAACGCTTCAACTGAATTTCAAAATTCAACCAGTCGCGAGCTACAGTAACCTGCTGCTGAATTTATCAAATCGCTTCGCCTGGTTACTTCGTCTGGTTCTCATACTTAGCGCGATTTAACGATACACAGTTCCTTAATCATCCAACACCTCCAGGAGAAATCCGAGCTCATATTCAAGCTTCATAAAATTCTTAAATGTCGAAATTACTAAACTAATCCTCTTCTTAATGATTCCGGGCATTACAGTTTCTTTGAGGCAGCCTTTGGCTTGGGTGCCCCAGCAGCTTCCTCTGCACCAACTTTATCATTTAGAGAGACATAGCGGTGCACAGTATTCTCCGTAAGAATTTTGGAAGCTGGAAACTCCGATGATTCGCCTAGTTCCAAGTTTGGAATATTTTCCAGCAGAACACTTATCTGAACAGCGAAGCCCTTGGCTTGCTTAGACCCTGGAGTAACCATCTTCTTAAGAATGTTGAACAATACAATGGCCCAATTCATCCTCACTCCGCAGACAACTGTTGTTAACATCGAAAACTTTTCCACTGTGATTGCATTGAAGGACCCTGCCTTTACAGAAATAGATTTCGCCATTATATCACAAAGAAGAAGATACTCAATCTTCATCTGACTCTTCTTCCCAGACAAACTCACTGGCTCACCCGACATAGAGACGATGCTCCTAGCATCAAAAACCACATCCTTGGGAATCTCTGATAACTCTGGTAAACCATCCACCGGTAGGTCAAAAGACTCCGCAAACCATTCCTCAGATATTCGACTAACTGCCCAGCCACTGTACTGATTATCACATCATCTCGAACTGATGCGTTCTCGAAGAAATCAACCAAGGCAGCTTCATAGATGACTGCCGAACAACCCAAAAAACCCTCAAGGCCAGATGCCATTAGAGCTTGAAACATGGACACCATACCTGGGTCGTCCATGGCGAGAACAGATTCAAAATCGATATGCTGAGTGTTGGAGTAGTACGCAGATTCCATTTCTGAATAGAAGAGCTGAAAGAACACCTGAAAGAGTTTTGCAAGGAGATATGCAGAGAATACGCACAAGAGAAATATGCAAGAACACACAATAGTAATTATGCAAGGTAATTGTAAACGAAATAGGAAACGCCATAATTAAACTAAGAATGCAAAAAGTTACTTGGAGAGATAAAGTTTCGATGTGACGTTTCACATGGTAACAACACGTGTCAACCATCCGTTAGCGCGTACAATTTTTGAAATGATTTTGAAGATATTTTAAAAATATTTTACTCGTACAGTGTAAAAGATTTTCCAAAATGTTTTAATCGAACAAGGTACAAAGTTAATAGATGCGCGCCAAAATTTATAAAGTCACAACTGGTGCAGTAAATGTAAGAACATTACTACTGGTTTAATATATCGTTGAGGGTGGCAGGAGCTGGTCACAAATAAGCATCATCTGTATATATGTAACAACTGAGTGTGTCCAGTCTTGACATATTCAGCTGACGTCACGCTTAACAATCCAGCTCCTGGTTCCCTTACGGCTGATAATCTCCCAACGCGAGAGGCTTACCTCAGCTGATAGTCTTATCGTTCCCCCTGAACAAAAGACTTATAGCTGATTTAAGCAACAGCTGACAACCTGCAAAATGCGTTAGTGCACAAACAATCAAGGCAATTCAAGGAGACCTAAGATGTTTCTAAAATAAGAAAACTTAGCGTCTGGTAGAGGCTTTGTGAAGATGTCAGCAACTTGCTGGTCAGTCGACATATACTCCAGTCGGACGTCTTTCTTTAGCGCGTGATCCCTTATAAAATGATGCCTGATGTCAATGTGCTTTGTTCTTGAATGCAGCACATGATTTTGGGTGATCGCGATGGCACTGGTATTGTCACAGAGAATAGGCGCTTCAGAAGCATCAACTCCATAGTCCTTCAGCTGATGTTGAATCCATAGTATTTGAGCACAGCAGCTGCCAGCGAGGTACTCTGCTTCAGCTGTTGATGTGGCAATTGACGTCTGCTTCTTACTGAACAAGGAGATCAGTCGATCCCCTAAGAATTGAAAAGTTCCACTGGTGCTCCTGCGATCAATCCTGCATCCTGCGTAATCTGCATCACTATAACCGACCAGTTGAAAGCCTGAGTCTTTGGGATACCAAAGACCCACGTTGGAAGTACCCTTAAGATATTTTAATATTCGCTTTACAGCTATGTAATGCGATTGATTTGGCTCTGCTTGAAATCTAGCACAGATACAGACAGCAAACATGATGTCTGGTCTGCTAGCAGTTAAGTATAGCAAAGAGCCTATAATACCACGATAAAGCGATACCTCAATGGCAGTTCCAGCTTCATCTTTGTCCAACTTTATCGAAGAGCTCATAGGGGTTGCTGCTGCTGAACAATTGTCCCTACCAAACTTTTTCAGAAGTTCCTTCGTATATTTCGCCTGGTTAATGAAAATTCCATTTTCTAGTTGGCGAACTTGTAAGCCCAGAAAGAATGTTAGCTCCCCCATCATACTCATCTCGAATTTATCCTGCATTAACTTCGAAAACTTTTGGCACAGTTTGGGGTTAGTTGACCCAAAGATAATGTCATCGACATATATTTGAACTAGTAATACATGGTCAGCTTTAACAAACTTAAATAGTTTCTTATCAACTGTGCCTATTGTGAAGTCATGCTTGATAAGAAATTGAGATAGTGTGTCATACCAAGCTCTGGGTGCTTGTTTCAACCCATACAGAGCTTTATCCAGTTTGTAAACAAAGTCAGGATGTGCATGATTAACGAAGCCAGGAGGTTGTGCAACATACAATTCCTCTGTTAAGACGCCATTAAGAAAGACAATCTTAACATCCATTTGAAAGACTTTAAAGTCTTTGAATGCAGCATAAGCTAAGAACATGCGAATGGCTTCTAATCTTGCTACTGGAGCGAAGGTCTCATCAAAATCTATAACTTCCATTTGTCTAAATCCTTGCGCTACCAGCCTAGCTTTGTTTCTAGTTACTATTCCATCTTCATTCAGTTTGTTCCTAAAGACCCACCTAATTCTTATGACCGAATGATTATTAGGTCTAGGTACAAAAGTCCAAACATTATTACGCTTAAACTGATTTAACTCTTCTTGCATAGCATCTATCCAACTGTTGGGGATCCGGATCACGCCCCCCGGCTAGGCAACGGAAGAACAGAAAATAGCATGTCCGGGAGGCAATCAATACGATAAACAAATTCATAATTCGACATACATAGGGTGTTCAAAACACTACCTTGTTGGCACTTGTGCCTGGCTCCAACCGTAGTTACAATAACGTCGGCTCTTCTCGGTAGATTGCGGTAGAAATCGCCAATCCGGTACATGACCAGAAACGAGACTCCTTCATCAGCCTGCACTAGAAGGACTGACGAGATCTGCACGAACGGATTCTCCTCGTCGAATTGGCCGGAAATGATTTTCAGGCGAAGACGGGCGGCGGCGGCGGCGCACGTGGGCGGCGGCGGCGGCGGCGTATATGGAGAGGAGGTGAGGCGGCTATGCTTCTAGGTTTAGGGTTGTGAGTTGAGTTAATTGTCTATTGAAGTCTTGGTTTAGGCTTAATTAAATAAGCTTAAGTGTTGGACTTGGACCGGCCCAACGGGCCCGGGTCCAACGATGAACATTCAGTTCATCTCCACCACCGAGACTTCATCGTAACTCCGATCGCCGATCAGATTGGACCGATCGATTCAGTTTCCAAAACTGAGTAATATGATCTGAAAAACCATTTTTCAGAGCCCCAGTGCAAAATGACCGTTTTGCCCCTCAACAGCGGGAAACCCGGTTTGACCCCTGTTGACTTTTAGGAAGTCGCACTCCCCAAAATCCTCTTCTTGTGCTCAACACATTGAGCTGAGTATCCGTGCGGAAATCTCGAATCTAGTACTTGTGTGACCCTCAATGGTTCAGGGATACAGCTAGCCGTGGGCCCACAACCATTGTGGCTCCGGAATCACAATTCCGGACCTGCCCAACGGATCATGGTAAAGCATCTAGCAACATCGCCCCATGATCCCCTAGGTATCACTGATAGTGCCTGCAAGAACCAGTTGGTTGTGGTTAGCGTACAGTACGGTCCTTTCAATCCATATATCCCGATCAGATCAACGACCATTGGGAAATCGAGAGTCGCTATAGATCCGATAGCTATGCATACATCTTGGAGATCGAATAGTGACATCGCGAGTGTAACTAGGTAAACACATTTACCTAAAACACTTCTAGTACTCTGGCCAGAGATTTATACACTATTATCCCCTCAGATAGCATAGGATATCCACGCATGTCTGCGAGCGGTGAATCCTCGACAACGATGCATCGACTCCTACATGCATCGGGGTCTCACCCTATCCCGACGCCTTATGACCTCAAGTGAGTCGGCAAACGGGTCAAAGTGAGACGCCTATCATGTAGAGTCTCAATCACTTTTCGAGTCGTGAGGACTAATCAGTACAACCAAGACCTCGGACTTATCCACTCGACAAATGGTAACCACTTGGAAAGTCCGAAGGAGGGTAGTTCGATAGATCACCAGGTCACTATCTATCTGCATGCTCAGAACATCACAATGTTCCCTACCAATGAAACATGGTACTTCGCATCGCAGATACTAGTCTCAAACTCGGGCGGCCTTATCCTCATTTTGACGGCCCAATCGTCTAGGAACATGTTCAGAATACACAGCGACTATTAGATGTGTTTCATGATAGCCGTCATACCCACTATTACATCTAACATACACTTAGGTGTATTCTAGATCTTTACTCAACGCAATTGTAAATCATTACACACATAATGAAAGTAAAGAATGCCATATAATAAATGCGAATATCATATATAAAGATTGTTTCATACAAGAGTCTATAAACCCACATGCCACAAGTTGGCTAGTTGGGCATCTACTCTAACAATCTCCCACTTGCCTTAAAGCCAACTACTCATCAGACGCAGTCCCATTGTTTCGCGATGTTTTTCAAACAAGGGTCCTGGCAAGGGCTTCGTTAGTGGATCAGCAACGTTGTCCGCAGAGGCGACTCTCTCAACTGCTATGTCACCTCTAGCCATAATATCCCGGATTATGTGGTATTTCCTCAGTATGTGTTTGCATCTTTGGTGAGACCTAGGCTCCTTTGCTTGAGCAACGACACCCGTGTTGTCATAGTACACCGGGACTGGACCAACACCATTAGGAATGACGCCCAACTCTTGGACGAAATTCCTTATCCAAACGGCCTCCTTAGCAGCAGCTGATGCTGCGATGTACTCAGCCTCAGTGGTTGAATCCGCGATGGTGTCTTTCTTGGATCTCTTCCAAGAGACAGCACCACCATTGAGCATGAATACAAATCCAGAGGTTGATTTTGAATCATCCACGTCACACTGGAAGCTAGAATCAGTGTAGCCTTCCAGTTTCAGTTCACCACCCCCATAGACCATGAACATATTCTTAGTCCTTCGTAAGTACTTAAGAATATCCTTCACGGCCTTCCAATGCAATTGGCCGGGGTCGGCCTGGTAGCGGCTCGTGACACTCAGAGCATATGCAACGTCCGGTCTAGTCGAGATCATGCCATAAATAATACTACCTATAGCCGAGGCATATGG
>KV008282.1:62157-77121 GCA_001598015.1 Dorcoceras hygrometricum
TCGAAATCTCTAATCCCCAACACAATCAAATTTGTCACCAAAACACGCTCACCAAATCTAATCAGGCAATCAATCACTACTTCTCGAGACCAAAGGTTCACACCAGCAGGAGTAGACACGGAAACAACATCACACAGTGGGGAAGAACTCAACCCACGCTCAAACACAAACATCTCAGATATGAAAGAGTGTGATGCACCAGTGTCAAACAAAACTCTCACAGGATAATCATAAATAGATCATGTACCTCTAATCACCATGCCCGGAGTCTCCTCAGCCTGATCTCCCGTCAAGGCGTTCGCCTGCGCCTGCTGGGGAATCTGAAACGGGGGTCGAAAGGTCCTCCAAAACGTGATGGCTCACGAGGCTGAAAACCAGATCGCTGGGACTGAGCAAAAGGTTGTTGTCGCTGAGAAGAACCACTAGCGGAACCCTGCTGCGGTTGACCAGTAGACCGCCCTCCAATCGAAGGACACGCTCTAGCGAAGTGTCCCGGCTGACCACAAAGATGACAGAGTCCTCGGACTCCTTGACACTGCGAAGTCTCATGTCTCCCTCCGCACTGACTACAGAATCCGCCTCCATAACCGCTACCAGAACCACTGCCAGAACCAGAGCTCACGGAACCAGAAGAACTCGAATGGCCCTTCTTCTTGAATTGCTTCCCTCTAGGTCTAAACTGCTGGCGACTCGACTACTGTGACCCCTGAGGAGACTGATACGACTACGACACCGCCTTAGCTGGCTGAGAAGCACGCGAGGTCGTCTGATGCACGGGAGCCTCGGGATCCAACAAACTCTCCTCGATATCCACTGCATTGTTCACAGCTTCCATAAAAGTCGTCGGGGACCCAGACAGCACCATCCGATAAAGGTTAGGTCTCAAGCCCTTCAAGAACTTGTTCCTCTTCGTTCGCTCTTGGTTCGCCACAGCTGGCATGTACACTAGAAGCGCAGAAAACCGCCTCGCATACTCGGCCACACGCATATCACCCTGCTTCAAATTATCAAACTCACGCTCCCGGCTAGCGAAGTAGGACTCTGGAGTGTATTCGCGTCGAAAAGCCTCACAGAAAGCATCCCAAGTGAGCACCGTCCCACTATCTCGAAGCATCCTAGAAGTACTCATCCACCAGCGCTGCGAATCATCTCGCAGCTGCAGCACCGCCAACTTCAGTCTCTTTTCCGGAGCGTACTCCAAGGTATCAAATAACTCCTCCATCTGAACAAGCCACGCCTCAGCCCTAGCGCCACCCTCAGTACCGGCCAACGTCGGTGGGTTCGTCTGCTGAAATCGGGCTAAGACCAACTCCATTCCACCTATCTGCCTAGTGACGTCCTCAACCTGAGCGTCATCATCACTACCTGCTCTAGACTCCTCCTCAGAACGTCTAGTCCTCCTACCTCCTCCTCGTCTCGGCGGCATCTAACAAGCCTAGAGGTAAGATCTCACAGCAGATATAATAACAAGACAGATAATAGATCACATAAGTCACAGAGGCAATCAAAATCAAATCAAAACTCTGTGCCTAGACTCGAGTGTGATCAAAAGAAATCGAGCTTATCCCAGTTTAGGCTCTGATACCAAAAATGTCAGGCCCCGTGCTAATTACTAACAATTAACACATAATAAGCGCATAAACACGGAAGCTTAAAATCAGGGCTTAAAAATTTTTCGAAATACAATGGGCCTGAACTTCAAATCATACATTCAAAATATTCAATACTCAAAATATGAGTTAACTCAAACTCATACAACAAGTAACTACATAATATCAATTCAAGATACAGATCCCCAATACATGATAACACGGGGCATCCCCCGGTTCAATACATATCATAAATAGACTGGGACTCGGGGACGCGGGGATCGACCAGCTGAACTTCCACTCTGCCCAGCTTGGTTACCTGAAACTCCTGCAAATGGGCAACGAAGACCCAAACAACCAAAAGCAGGAAAACAAGTACGAGGTCAAGCCTCAGTACGAAGAAATATCAAAGCAGATAAACATGCAACATGCTATAAATCAATGCTATGAATGCATGAGGCTGTCAAAGGAAATCAGTCAACTAGACCGGTGCAACAACCGGCAAATCATATCATGTCGCCTCTATACCACGGTCTATCAACCGGGAAATCATCGGTCCGTGATCATCGGGGCCCGTCAGCCCATCACAGCTCGGCGGTAGACACTCGTATCCGATAGTCACCGCTCGGACGATAGCGTTGGACTTTTCAGGCACAAACCAACAGTCGGCCAGTCACAACGTGGCACCCAAATCAGGTTATCAAATCAAATCTGTAAATCAGGCTCAAGATGTATGCATGAATGCCATTCAATATCCATGCTAGATGTATACAATTTACAATACGTGAAGCAGAACAGAACTCAATCAATTCCATCATCTAAATTCACGTAAGCCACATAACGGAAATTCACAACATTGAGAAATAGACATGTTCACGCTCAAGCTGCTAAGGGCCGCTAAATCGTACCTTTCTTCTTCAATTTACCTAACAGATTCTACTGCCAGAAGCATACTATGATCCTACACTTCTACGCAGGCATTAACTACTAAAAACCGAGCTCAAACTATAAGAAATGCTCACCCAACAGCTCATGCTAGCAGAAGAACGCGCGAACAGACTTTTCTCAAAAGTTTCGAACTCCAGCAGCTTCACGTCTCCACACCAGCGCTAAAACAACATCTCAAATGGGTAGCAAACGAAAGAGTTAAGCAAGGGGAATCCAGCGCCACTAAGGTTGTCAAAAACAGAGGCTGGATGCGATGGGAATCGGCGGTGGAAATCACGGTGAACAGTAGCCCGACGAGGGTTTGGAGAAGAAGAGATAAGAAGTATTTGGCTCAAAATAATTCTAAGTGTCGATCAACACTTCTATAAATACCTTTTAAAGCCTCGCCTGCTGATTCATTAAACTCAATCGAAGTGTCCAGCAGAAGTCTATCAGCAGCAGCCCTCTCTTTTCCTTTCGTTAAATTCAGCAGCAACGACCAAATAAGCAATCGCACGTAAACACTTCAAAACGACACCGTTCCAACTTATCAAAACGACGCTGAAGCAAACACCAGCAGACAACAGCTCTCGCAAGCAAAACGACCAAGAGCTGGTAACAGCTCTCTCTTCAAAACAATCCATCTGCTGGTCGCGTGAAGTCACTCAAAACGACGACGCATCTGCTAATCCAAACGACGTCACTTTAGTTACGTAAACATTGCTACCAACAGCTGATCTCTCAAACGAAAAGCTCAAAACGCAGCGTTTCAACTAATTCAAACGACGCCGCTTCTCAACATAAATTATTTACGCGCCTACTGGTCAGCAGCAACCATCACAACACAAACTACTACCAGCAGAAAGGAATACGTCACGCCTACGCCATCATATCTTTTAACAGCTCTTGCGACTGATTCATCAACCATCTGCTGATCGTCCTCACTAAAGCGCAACTGCTGAATCCCATAGTCAACACTCCAAAATGTTGACTAACACGTGTCGCCTCCTCGTTCAATCTCACGCTAAATGCAACATCTGCCAGCAGCGACTTCAAACTCGAAACTAAACCAGCAGCTCTCATTGCATCACGCTGACGTCATCTCTGCTGATTCAAAATTCACCAGCAAGGGCTACAGTAACCTGCTGCTGACATTTTTTGCTCCAAAACTCGCTACGACTGAATTTTCCAAAAATTAACACCACGTTCAAAATCAGCAGGAACCTCAAAATTTACGTGATTAATCTCAAAACAAATCAATTAATCACTAATCTAAATTCTCAATCCTCACAAGCTCCATATCATCTATATGTCGAGTCAAAAGATCCACTTCAACCTCGGTCTGTCTAGCACGACGTATCACAAAAATTCTCGGCTGGGCAAAATCCTCTTCACTATCCAAAGCTCTCGACTCATCTACAACCTGCCTACCAGCTCTACCTCTACCTCTCCTCGACGCCATCTAAGAGGCACTCAAAGGTAAGTACAAAAGCAGGTAAATCAAGTAGTCAAGCACATGCAGGAGGACAACCACTGTGCCTGGACTCGAGTGTGAGATAAAAAAATCAAGCTTATCCCAGTTTAAGGTCTGACACCAAAATGTTAGGCCCGATGCTCAAAATACAGAAATAAGCACATAATTATCCCTAAAATGCGGAAGCTTAAAGTGGTTAAAATTTTTCTTTGGACAAAAAAGAAAATACGTTCTTCAAAACATGTGAATACTCAAAATACAGATTTTAATTCAAAAGTCAATAGTAAATCGTAACAAATATTTCAAGCAGTATATATAAATCACAACATCAACATCGATCCTCGAAATAACAACTACTCAGGGCATCCCCTAGTAAATGACTCGATGAAAGATATACATAATTGGGAACTCAACAACGCTTGTAGGGCTCCACCAGGTGATGCATCTCCAAGAGAAACTGAATTACCTGAAATACCTGCAGTGGCCCATCACACGACCAAAGGAGCCCCGAAGGAGAAAGAAACGAGGTCAAACCTCAGTACGACGGATCACGGTGCCCCACCAACTATGAATGTTAATGGGAAAAATCTCGCAAGACCTGATATCAGATGAGATCAAGTGACTATGAACTAAGGAGAGCTTCCTAGCCGCATTTCATACAGAAAGTGATGATCAGTTTATGGGTTGTTCTGCAACCACAGATTGAGAAAGCTTCCTTAATATTACTTCCTTTACAATTCTTTTATTCCGGTATGCTGCTTTATTGTTTTTTTTATGTGTCGAATCCCTTTGTTATTAACAGACTTTACCTGCTGGGCCTCTAAGCTCAATAGTTTTCATTGTTGAAGGTAAGGAGGTTCAGAGGGAGCTGGTTGGTGCGAACTGAAGTAGACTGGAAGATTATTTATCGATGGACATATGTTTCCGGGATGTTTCAGACCGCATCTGTTTTGTTTATGATGATCATTGAACAAGCATACTTTTGTGTTAGTTTTGTATAAGACTGTCACGCTTATTTATTCTCAATCTGAATGAGTTTAGTTCATATAAATTTAACTACCTTCATAACTTCGAAATATCTGATCTGTTTTGTCAGGCCCGATGATCTTAAAACGTCAAAAATCACACAAAAACGTGGAAGCTTAAAAGTGATTAAAATTTTTCTTTTCAAGCTGAACTAAAAGATAATTCTTCAAAGTATTTAATACTCAAAATATAGACTTTAACTCAAAAGTCAATCCAGAAAATCTCAATAATAACAACAGTATACGTATATTCAATCCACGGTCAAGAATCATCAATATAGATACACAGGACATCCCTCGATAAGGACTGAATATAAAATATACATAACTGGGAAATCAAACTCACCTAAGGGGCTTCACCAGTTCCGCATCTCTCGGTCCAGCTGATCTACCTGAATCTCCTACAATGGTCAAACGCACGACCAAAGCAGCTGTGAGACCTGAATTTTTATAAGAGATTTTGTTGGAATGTATCGGTTTTTAGATATTTTTGGTGGCCTAAGATCTATGTTTGAATGTTTAAGTTGTGTTTTCGGGTCAGATTTCACATTTTAAGCAATTCTGGAAGTTTTCGTATTTTTGAGATTTTTGGGTGAAAGCTGGTTGAATAGTGAAAATCAGTCGCAACGTGTTTTGGTGGCGTGGGATTATAAAACGCCGTCGTTTGGAGAGATCTGGTAGCGCTTGAAATACCAGTCGCTGGTTTAGTGTATTTTGTATCAAGTTGGATACGGTGTCGTTTAAATTAGTTGGAACGACGTTGTTTGGTGTTGCGCTAGTGAGCCTCAATCGGAAACTACCTTTTGGGGTCATGGATGGCTGATATTATTCGGGTCCATATTCGCTTGATTGGGCTCCGTGTACCCACTAAAGAAACCTGTTTTCTCGATTTCATTAGAGGGTGGTGAAATTGTTAAAATAGTGGGAGGGTAATTCATAAAACTAAACGATCGTGTTTTATGTCTTAGCTTATACCTTATATAGTTAGTGACGTATGTCCGTTTTCCTTCAGTATTACTGCATATAAAATGGTTTCGATGAAAAACCCGCTCGCTGCTATACTGGATAGCAACAAGTTCACCGGTCTGAACTACCAAGACTGGCTCCGCAACCTCAATCTTGTATTGGCCTCGGAGAAACTTCTCTATGCGATAGAGAAGACTGCTCCTAAGTTTGCCCCTGCCGATATCAGCCCTGAGGAGCTGGTAACGCTTAAACAATGGTGGGACGACGAGGTTAAAGCTCGGTGTTATGTGATGGCATCGATGTCCAATGAAATGCAACGGCGTTTTGAGAAGACGAAATATGCTGCTGACATACTTCATCATCTCAAAGAGCTGTACGGGGAGAACTCTCGACATGAGAGGTTCACGGCTGTCAAGGAGCTGATGACGAGCCGCATGCGCGATGGGACTTCGGTCCGCGAGCATGGGGTTCGCATGATTGGGCTCGTTGAAAAGCTGTCGGGCCTTGATATCGCGCTTCCACACGAGCTGTCGGTGGATGTACTTCTCCTCTCGCTACCCGCTGCATTTGACCCCTTTGTGGTCAACTTCAAGTCTTCAAATTTTAAGTTGTTGTTACGAGACGTTTTATTTGTTCCTGAATTAATTAAAAACATTATTTCTATTCCTATGCTTGATAGAGATGGATATTCTTGTATGTTTGCCAATTCGATTTGCAATATTTACAAGAATGAATGTTTAATTGGAATTGGGGAACGAGAAAACGATTTATACACCTTAAAATTAAAAGACGTTCCAACTCACGATGTCGAATCACACACAACAACGATTAAACGGAAACACGATAACTTGAACCCAGCACAACTTTGGCACGCTAGGCTAGGTCACATTTCCCTAAGTAGGATGAACAAGTTAGTTAAGAGTGACTTGTTTGATCTGTCAGACATAAACTCCCTACCGACTTGTGAATCTTGTCTGAAAGGAAAGATGACCAAGCAACCCTTCAAGGGCAAGGGTGAACGTGCCCAAGGCCTATTGGATTTGATCCATACAGATGTGTGTGACCCGTTTAGTATTGGTACTAAATATGGTCACACATACTTCATCACCTTTACCGACGATTACTCTAGGTACGGGTACTTGCTTGATGAAGTACAAGTCTGAATCCTTTGAAAGGTTCAAATAATTCAAGGATGAAGTAGAAAATCAATTAGGCAAAAGTATTAAAGCACTTCGATCTGATCGAGGTGGTGAATACTTGAGTACTGAGTTTCAAGATTATCTGAAGGAGAATGGGATTCTCTCACAGTGGACCCCTCCGGCCACACCACAACTCAATGGTGTAGCGGAGCGTCGTAATCGGACCTTGTTGGACATGGTTCGATCTATGATGAGCTTCACTGAACTTCCCAAAACGGTCTTTTTGCACTGGGGTTCTGAAAAATGGTTTTTCAGATCATAATATTCAGTTTTGGAAACTGAATCGATCGATCCGATCTGATCGGCGATCGGAGTTACGATGAAGTCGCAGCGATGGATATCGTCATTTGGACCCGGGCTCGTTGGGCCGGTCCAAGTCCATCATTAAGTCTATTTATTTAGACTTAATGACTTCATTGAACACACAACACAACAATACTCCATAACCCTAACCCTAAAGCTAGCCGCCCCTCCTCTCCTCTCCAAGCGCCGCCGCCCGCCGCCCGCCGCCCGCCGTGCGCCGCCGCAGCCGCCGCCCGTTGTCGCCGGAAATTCGTTTCCGGCCAACTCAACGAGGAGAATCCATTCGTGCTGATCTCGTCAGCGCTTCTAGTGCAGCCTGACGAAGGAGTCTCGGTTCTGGTCGTGGACCGGATTGGCGATAATCTACCGCAATCTACCGAGAAGAGCCGGGTTCTTGTAATACCGGTTGGAGCCAGGCACAAGTGCCGGCAAGGTAATCCGTTCTGAACGCCCTATGAATGACGATTAACTGTAATTGTTGTTTTCGTATTGATCGTCTCCCGGTTTTTTCTATGTTCTTCCGCTGCCGTGCCGGGGGGCGGATCCGGATCACCAACAATATTGATTTCTTCAGACAAAGGAAACCATCGTCGTTCATGTTTATTCACCTGGTTAGGTCTGAAATCTTGTTCTTAAACCACGACTGATATTTCTTTGTTGAAAATATTCTAAGTGTTGTACTCAGCTGTTGGCAGCTGTTGCATGATTTATGTTCATCAGCTGTTGTATTGTCTGTCGTCAGCTGTTGCGTTGATTCATGTTACTGTTGAACTATCTGTTGTCAGCTGTTGCATTTGTTTATGATTCAGCTGTTGCCTTCGTAGGTGTTCAGCTGTTGTATAGTTCATGACCAGCTGTTGACTTTGTTTGTTGTCAGCTGATGTATTAATTCATATTCAGCTGTTTGTTTTGTTCATCAGCTGTTGCGATATTGTTCAGCTGTTGGTTTGTTCAACGACTGAAAGTCCTTGTTTAAATTGTGTTGACTTGCGTTGACGTCTGTTGAAGCCTAATTTGTTTCTTCTTCGTTGAGACTCTTACGTCTAATTCAGATTTCATCCTTTGTGTCTTCAATACTTTTTCAATTGATACAGAAAGCACAGATTTGAATTCCTTGTTTATTTTCCACTTCAATTCGAAAGAATTATCCGATTCAATTGACAGATTCAAGTAGTATTTTTATTCAGTTTTCATCTTCGCAAGCATTTCAGAGAATCCTTGCACAGTTCCAGAACATCATTTAACAAACATAAACCAGTAAATAGTACTAAGAGAAAAGGAAAACAGATTTACAAAAGAAAAGAAAGAGCAGAAAGATTATGTTTATGAAAGTTTTAAGTTATGACTTTGGCAACAAATGGTCCCCAGAGGAAGGGTGAGTGCGCGGCTGATGAACCGTGTGCCCTTTCAAATAGGAAGGATCAGGATTACGGATTGACGGATCTGTATATCCCTTCAACCATGAGCTTTATGCTAATACTGATATCAGGAGTTTGATCAAGCGAATTGGACCAAATGTACAAGTGTCTTTGTCGTAATTTTAGAAAATAAATAAAGAGCGTATGTGTGATTTTTAATCACAGCTCTGCAGTATGTTTAAAGATGCTTCGAAAATGTTTTCAGAACTGATTCATGTTTCATGCTTTCGTAATTATTCAGATTCCGTAGTTTTATACTTTGCTTAGTTATTGATAAGTGTACTCAGATCTCAGTTGTATCTGATACCGTTTACTTTTATCTGTATGCCTTCGATATTCCAGATTTTACCTGCTGGGCCTTTGGCTCACTAGTTTTCATCTAGTGCAAGTATTGAGCAAATAGGAGCTGGAGGGAGATGAACAGAAGGGAAGGAAGTGTTTATCGTGGACACCAGATTTCATTGCTCCTTTTTGTTTCAGATTTTGTTGTACAGAAACCTTAGTTTTAGTATTTTGTTTGAATCAGATTTCTAGTTCGATTATTTTGTAGAATCTGTACAGACTTCATGCTTGAAATTTTCACTTATGACATTATCAGATCTCTCCCATTTCCGCGTATGTCATTATTATTCAGATGTGTAGAATTTCTGCGCCCTTTATAGTTCACGTCTGATTTCTCTTATTGTTTAAGTGTTGAATTTATTTGCACTTTAGCACAGAAAATTTAATAAAGACTGTTTCATCATTCAGAATCGAAACTTGTGGGTCTTTCAATTTGAACCCTAAACTTCTAAAATTCCTTTAAGAAAAGTCCGGTCGTTATAGTTGGTATCAGAGCCTGGTCCTTGAGATAAATACACTTCCAGTCTGAGCAGATCTCTCCAGCCGTTTATAAATTTGTGAGTTTTAATTCTTGTTCTAGCATAAAGTAATCTCTCATATAGAATTGTGGTGGATTTGGGCTACCGTTTCAGATATGTCAGGAGGTAGAGGAAGAAGGAGTTATACAGAAGGAGATAGCGAATCTGATGGAATGAATCCCATTCTTAACAGCATGGCTCAACTGTTAGAACGATTAGTTGATCAAACCACTAATGGGAATGGTCAGTCTTCGGGTAGAATAATTAACCGAGAAGATCCACAAGAGCGATTCAGGAGGCAGCGACCTCAGGAATTTTCTCGTACTACTGATCCGCTCATAGCAGAGAGCTGGATCAAATCTATGGAAGTGATATTCGAATATCTGCATCTGACTGAACTGGAGAGACCTCGGTGTGAAATATATATGCTAAGGGGAGATGCAATGATGTGGTGGGAAGGAGCCAAGTTAATGGTGGACTTGGAAATTCTTACCTGGGAGGAATTCAAGCGGGTCTTTTTTGAGCAGTAATTTACTGTAGACGTGAGAGAACAATTGCAAAGTGAATTTTTAACCCTTAAGAAATAAGGAATGGCGATGCGGGACTATATCCGCAAATTCGAGAGGGGATGTTATTTTGTTCCACTAATTGGGACAAATGCATATGCCAATCTTCGCCATTTCATTAATGGGTTGAAGCCCATGATCAAACATGATGTTAGGTTGGCAGCAGCTGTAAATAAAGCTCTGCGGGTGGAACAAGACTGGAAGGCAATTGATGATGAGAGACAACTGAAGAGGCAGGCTTTCCAGCAAAATGATCTAAGGAAGTTCCTGCTCAACCAATATCTGCTGTTCCAAATTCCGGGAATAGGCCTCCATGTCCTACCTGCAAGAAAAATCATGTGGGACAGTGTCTTTTTGGACAGAAGGTCTGCTATACATGTGGCAATCCAGGCCACATGTCTAGGAACTGCCCCCAAAAACAACAACAACGCATCACAAGCAGAGCCTATGTGATGACAGCTGAAGTGTTGGCGTAGCGTCGGATCCGGATCCTGTTCCCGGGGCGTAGCGGAAGATTTAAAAATTTGCACCGGGAACGGTCAATACATAACATAAATCAACAATAAACATCCATAGGGTGTTTAGATTTGGTACCTTGCTGGCGTCTAGGCGCCTGGCTCCGACCAATTTCACGAGAAAATTGGCACTTCAACGGTTGGCGATTGTCGTTCTCCTAATCCGATCCACGACTGGAATCATGACTCCTTCGTCAGTCTGCACTAGAAAACATGACGAATTTATCACGGACGGAATCTCCTCGTCGAGGTGGTCGGAACAAGTCCAACCACGACGGCAACGGACGGCGGCGCAAGGTGGGCGGCGACCGTGAGGGAGAATGGAGGGAGA
Source organism: Dorcoceras hygrometricum (assembly GCA_001598015.1). Classification (NCBI taxonomy): domain Eukaryota; kingdom Viridiplantae; phylum Streptophyta; class Magnoliopsida; order Lamiales; family Gesneriaceae; genus Dorcoceras; species Dorcoceras hygrometricum. The sequence goes on from KV008282.1 coordinate 73,331, forward strand.
GGGGCGGCTAGTGCTCTAGGGTTAGGAGTGTAGAGTTGTTGTGTTTTTAACCCTAGCCTAGCACATATATATATATAGACATGTGATGGGCTTGGACCAGCCCAATGGGCCTGGGGCGGGCCCAGGTCCATATGAACATTCGGTTCAAGTCTATCACCGTGGCTTCATCATAATCCCGATCGACGATCAGATCGGACCGATCTACACAGTTTACAAAACTGAGTATTATGATGCGAAAACAATTTTTCAGACCACCTACTCCAAAATTGCAGTTTAGCCCCTCCAAGTTTCAAGGATAGTCAAACTAGCCCAAACTTTGGGAAAATTGCATTTTGACCCCTGTTGACTTTTAGGAAGTCGCACTTCCATCCTTCCTCATCCTATGCTCAATAAATTGAGCTCAGTTTCCGTTCGGGAATCGTGAAACCAGTACTTGTGTGACCCTCAATGGTTCAGGGATACAGCTAGCCGTGGGCCCACAACATGTGTGACTCCGAAACTATATTTTCGGACTAGCCCATCAGATCATGGTAAAGCGCCTAGCAACATCGCCCCATGATCCCCTAGGTACACTGATAGCGCCTGCAAGAACCAGTTGGTCATGGTTAGCATACAGTACGGTACTTTCAACACATATATCCCGATCAAATCAACGACCATTCGTAAATCGAGAGTCGCTAGAGATCCAATAACCATGCATACATCTCGGAGATCAAATTGTGACATCGCGTGTGTTACTAGGTAAACCCATTTACCTAAAACACATCTAGTACTCTAGCCAGAGATTTATCACACTATTATCTCCTCAGATAGCAAAGGATATCCAAGCACAAAGGCAAGCGGTGAATCCTCGACAACGAAGCATCGACTCCTATATGCATAGGGACCTCACCCAACCCCGCCACCTAATGACCCCAACTGAGTCGGTAAACGGGTCAAAGTGAGGAACCTATCATGTAGAGTCTCAATGACGTTTTGAGTAGTGAGGGCTAATCTGTACAACCAAGACATCGGACTTATCCACTCGACAAATGGTAACCACTTGTAAAGTCCGAACGAGGGTAGTTCGATAGATCACCAGGTCACTATCCATCTGCATGCTCAGAACATCACAATGTTCCCTACCAATGAAACGTGGTACTTCACATCGCAGATGCTAGTCTCAAGTTCGGGCGGCCTTATCCTCATTTTGACGGCCCAATCGACTAGGAACGAGTTTAGAATACATAGTGACTATTAGATGTGTTTCATGATAGCCATCATATCCACTATCACATCTAACATACACTATGGTGCATTCTATGTCTTTATCCAACACAATTGTTAACATTATAAAATAATGAAGATAAAGAATTTCACAAAAAGAATACGAATTTACTAAATAAAGATCGTTTTACATAGAGTCAACAAGAACCCACACGCCACAAGTTGGCTAGTTGGGCACCTACTCTAACAAAGAGAATTGAAGATTTCAGATTCCGTGATGTCATCGACAGCTGAGTAGCAGTGAGATGTATCAGATCTAATACAGTAACTCAATCAGATCTGATACTGTAGCAGACCAAGAGCTGAAAATAGTAAACGCGATTTTTGAGGCCTAAACGAAGGAATTTGGGCAAAAAGCGGCTTAGGACACGAGAGAAGCTCGTGAGTATTGCTCGTTGGACCGTTTCGGAGGGAATATAATTGGTCTCATGCGAAAATGTGAAGTCTGATCAGATGTGAAGACAAGAGAAGTTGAGTCAGATGTTGAAGACAAGATCCAGCTATGAACAGAAGAACGATTCAGATGTGTGGAGAAGCTGTGAAGGAGGAATCTGGATCAAATGTGAAGAGAAGTCTGATATGAAGAGAGATCTGAATTCAGATGTGAAGAGAAGTCTATTCAGCTATGAAGAGAAAGGCGAAGCAGTTGACATCAGATATGAAGATTAACTGGAGCATAGAAGTCAACTGCTGAGCCTATTCAGATGTGAACATATCAGACTTATTCAGAAGAGCCCCTCAACTTTTGGGAAATCGCAATTTGACCCCTGTTGACTTTTAGGAAGTCCCACTCCCTAAAATCCTCTTCCTTTGCTCAACACATTGAGCTCAGTTTCCGTGCGGGAATCATGAATCCAGTACTTGTGTGACCCTCAATGGTTCAGGGATACAGCTAGCCGTGGGCCCAAAACCATTGTGACTCCGAAATCACAATTTCGGATTTGCCCATCGGATCATGGTAAAGCGCCAAGCAACATCACCCCATGATCCCCTAGGTATCACTGATAGTGCCTGCAAGAACCAGTTGGTCGTGGTTAGAGTACAGTGCGGTCCTTTCAACACATATATCCCGATCAGATCAACGACCATTGGTAAATCGAGAGTCGCTAGAGATCCGATAGCTATGCATACATCTTGGAGATCAAATAGTGACATCGCGAGTGTAACTAGATAAACCCATTTACCTAAAACACATCCAGTACTCTGGCCAGAGATTTATACACTATTATCCCCTCAGATAGCATAGGATATCCACGTATGAGAGCGAGCTGTGAATCCTCGACAACGAAGCATCGACTCCTACATGAATCGGGACCTCAACCAATCCCGCCGCCCAATGATTCCAAGTGAGTCGGAAAACGTGTCAAAGTGAGGCGCCTATCATGTAGAGTCTCAATGGCGTTTCGAGTAGTGAGGACTAATCAGAACAACCAAGACCCCGGACTTATCCACTCGACAAATGATAACCACTTGGAAAGTCCGAACGAGGGTAGTTCGATAGATCACCAGGTCACTATCCATCTGCATGCTCAGAACATCACAATGTTCCCTACCAATGAAACATGGTACTTCACATCGCAGATGCTAGTCTCAATCTCGGACGGCCTTATCCTCATTTTGACGGCTCAATCGACTAGGAACGAGTTCAGAATGCACAGTGACTATTAGATGTGTTTCATGATAGCCATCATATCCACTATCACATCTAACATATACTATGGTGCATTCTAGGTCTTTATCCAACACAATTGTTAACATTATAATCATAAATAAAATAAAGAATGCCATAAAGAAATGTGAATACCATATATAAAGATTGTTGTAAACAAGAGTCAATAAAACCCACACGCCACAGGTTGGCTAGTTGGGCATCTACTCTGACAATCTCCCACTTGCCCTATAGCCAACTACTCATCAGACGCATTCCAATTGTTTCGCGATGTTTTTCAAACAACGGTCCTGGCAAGGGCTTCGTAAGTGGATCAGCAATGTTGTCCGCAAAGGCGACTCTCTCAACTTCTATGTCACCTCTAGCCACAATATCCCGGATTATGTGGTATTTCCTCAGTATATGTTTGGATCTTTGGTGAGACCTAGGCTCATTTGCTTGCGCAACGGCACCTGTGTTGTCGCAGTACACCGGGACTGGACCAACTCCATCAGGAATGACGCCCAACTCTTGGATGAAATTCCTTATCCAAACCGCCTCCTTAGCAGCAGCTGATGATGCGATTTACTCAGCCTCAGTGGTTGAATCCGCGATGGTGTCTTGCTTGGAACTCTTCCAAGAGACAGCACCACCATTGAGCATGAATACAAATCCAGAGGTTGACTTCGAATCATCCACGTCACATTGGAAGCTAGAATCAGTATAGCCTTCCAATCTCAGTTCACCACCCCCATAGACCATGAACATATTCCTAGACCTTCGCAAGTACTTAAGAATATCCTTCACAGCCTTCCAATGCAATTGGCCGGGGTTGGCCTGGTAGCGGCTCGTGACACTCAGAGCATATGCGACATCT
>KV008283.1:8863-34223 GCA_001598015.1 Dorcoceras hygrometricum
CTGCCAGAACCAGAAGAACCAGAACCAGAATTCTTCTTAAACTGATGGCCACGAGGTCGAAACCTCTGACGGCCAGACTGCTGAGCCAACTGCTGCTGCTACTGCTGCGGGGGTTGATGAGCAGACTGGGAAGACTGCGCTCCCTGAACGGCGGGACGACCACCCTGAGCACCCTGAGGCCTAGCACGCGACCTCCGGTTCCGCAGACCTTCCTCGATATCAACAGCACTATCCACAGCCTCTGCATAGCTCTTTGGTTTACTCGACAAAACCAAAGTATACAACTCTTCATTCAAACCCTCAATAAACTTTATCCTCTTGGCCCTCTCCCGGCCAGCTACATGGGGGACATACGCCAACAGAGAAGAAAACCTACGAGCATACTCACGCACCGACATTGTACCTTGCTCCAAGTTGTCGAAATCCCGCTCACGGGCATTCACATGCGACTCCGGGACGTACTCCTGCCGAAAGGCAACACAGAAGCTATCCCAAGAAATTTCCACACCGATCTCCTCAAGCGTCCTCGAAGCGCCACGCCACCAACGCTCCGCACTCTTCCTCAACTGGAAGGTCGCCAAACTCAACCGAAGCACGTCAGCGTTACACGGTCGAACAAACCAGTGATGTGCTGCAACCACGAATCCGCATCTTTGCTAGACTCGTCACCGTTAAAGATCTGGGGACTCATCCGTTGGAACCTAGCCATCACAATCTCCATGCTTTCCACACGGGTTGCTAAGTTGTCAACTTCATCCTCTTCACGTCTACCACGACCATGGGAAGGGAAACTACGCTGATCCTCGTTCTGATCTCCAGACTCGTCCTGAAATTGCCCTCTACCTCTACCCCTACGTCTAGGTGGCATCTCTACGAAGGCACTAAACAGGATAAGATAACACAGAACAAGTACAGCATAGAAATCACATAGAACACAAACAATATGCAGCACATAAGTCACATAGTCAAGCACAAGCAACACACAATACTGTGACTAGACTCAAGTGTGATAAAAAAAAATCGAGCTTATCCCAGCTTAAGCTCTGATACCAAAAATGTCAGGCCTCGTGCTCACATCAGAGACAAAACACGCAAAACAAGCGGAAGCTACTAAAAAGTGGTTAAAATTTTTTCTTTTGGCCTGACTGAAATATAACATAATTTAAAATACAAGATACTCAAAATAAACCCAATTTATAAATCCACAACAGCACAAATATTCAAACAAAACAAGTGCCCAACGGCTGAATACAACACAAGTACCAAGAGACTGACAGCTATATATATCTAAGCATCACCAGGGACATCCCACCCGCGGTGATACCAGTGCACATAAATAATATACATAACTGGGACACTCTATCCACCTCCTGGGGAAACACCAGCTGGATCAAAGCCACGTCTAGCAGAATAACCTGGGAAACCTGAACAACAAACAGGCAAACAAACACACCAGCCCCAGAGGTACCTCAGGGTTAAACCCCAGTACGGAGAGCAACTATAAAACAGCAATGAATAGCAACAGATATAATGCTAATGCTATGCATGAAAGACAATGCAATAGCCGAAGGCTACAACCACGGAAGGGAGCCAAAGAGTTCAACAGCTGACAACAGATTCTGTGAAAAATAGTTAGTGGCCACTGGTGTGTGTACAAGCACACGGGAATTACCCGCTCATCTTTACACCACACCTTAATACCAGATGCATCAATAACTCAACCTGCTGTTTCCCAACTCATGAACTATGGTAGTTAACCACTCGGCGCATGAGGGCTAAACAGACCAGCAGGGAGATGAGAGTGCGGTATTGCCGCTCGCCCTCGCATCCTGGTAAGAAACAGAGCAACAACAAAGCACAGATACAACAGCTGAAATAGATATGATCATGCGTATGCAATGCAACAGTTGAACAACATATAAAACAACAAGCAATGCACACACAGCAATCAAACATAATATCCATGCCAATTCCAGCCGTAATATAAGCTCAACATCCGTACCTCACCAGCTTCTGAGCTATAATTACCACACCTGCTGCTACAATCAAATCCGAGAAACACAGATCTGTCACCTGCTATATCAACACAAGCCACTGCTCAAAAGCCGAAACGTAAAATAACAGCAGCTGGGAGCTACAACTCCACCAGCGCTCATCTACCTTCCTAATTCAACGGAAAGATCTAACAAAGCTTTAAGGCATCATCTTTACTTACCCCAATGAAACTACTGGCACGGCAGGGAACGCTTATGCTAGCAAACTACACAAGGGAGGTATCGTAGCGATCCTGAGATCCTATTCCAGCTCCTCCAACGCTTTCTAAAGAGGTATAGAACGAAGCGCCTTAGCGAGAGGAGTCCAACGCTACCACTCTCACTCTCGTCGGAGTTGTCTAACACTTGAAATTAGGACGGATAAGGTTACTGTGAACAGTAACTGGGGTTCGCGAAAAGATTTGCTATCGTGAAATGTTTCTAAGTATGGGATATATTAACAATTGAAGACCAAGTCTTCTCTTAAATACACTACTCAAACAGCAGAAAGAACATGACTAGATCCACCGACAAAATCAGTAGTCACAACTAATATTCCCAACCAGCAGGAATCTCGCATCAGCTTTTGCCTATCGCTAGTATAACAATCAGCAGTTAAATCTTTCCAAACAACGCTAAAGCTAAACGGCGTCGCACCAACTTAACCAAACGACATTGCAAAGGAACACGTAACCTTGCTACCAACAGCTGATTCACAAACCAGCAGTCACAACGCATGAGATCTCTTCAACACCTGATACAAAGAGCTCCACTCAAAACGCTGTCATTCCAACTTATCTAAACGACGTAAGTATCGATACCTACTGAGAAACACGCTTAAATACACTACTCAAACAGCAAGAAAGAACATGACTAGATCCACCGACAAAATCAGTAGTCACAAATAATATTCCCAACCAGCAGGAATCTCGCATAAGCTTTTTCCATCGCTAGTATAACAATCAGCAGTTAAATCTTTCCAAACAACGCTAAAGCTAAACGGCGTCGCACCAACTTAACCAAACGACATCGCAAAGGAACACGTAACCTTGCTACCAACAGCTGATTCACAAACCAGCAGTCACAACGCATGAGATCTCTTCAACACCTGATACAAAGAGCTCCACTCAAAACGCTGTCATTCCAACTTATCTAAACGACGTAAGTATCGATACCTACTGAGAAACACGCTAACAAAACTAACAGCTGGTTCTTGTTCACAAAACGTCGTCGCTTCAAAGAGAGGGACACGTCACCACAGAACACATCACTCGTTAGCTACTACTGATCGCTAACCAACAGCTGGTCACTACGCTATTGTTGATCTCTCGCAACAGCTGGATACGCACTAATACACCAACGACTGAAATCTATTTAGCATTGCTGCTGCTTCCTACCAAAACGCAATGACTGAAATATCAACAACACGCGATCACTCAACGGCTGATCCCACTACTACTGCTGCTGATATCTTTCCAACTGCTGATTCTAACACTTATAAAAATTCGATGTCTAAGCCAAGCACATCGACAAACAGCTGGTCCAAACCCGACCAACACCTGATTGCGAAAACACAGGTCTCACATATGCTCACAATTAGCGCACATAAATAACACATAAGCAAATAAGAACAGAGAATCATCATCAACAGCACGGCTAAGCAAACTCAGCTAGCACAAAATCACAGTAGCTCAATCACGCTGGAAATATTCTCATGCTTATGTCAAAAGCTGTTAGTATAAGCTCAATCACACTTTAACCTCAATAGATCGCACGAGAACAGAACACCAACAGCTCGTGCACGTCTACTGCCCTTCCATCTCATGAAGAAACTCAACAAAAACCACCCGAACAACCACGCATCTAAAACCTGTTTAGCCATACAACATCAGCTCGGGGACAACTACAACAGAACAGAGCTACCAGCTCACCCAGCTCGAACCTACACTCCCAAACACGAAAACTAGCTCTAATAGAAACGCAGAACAAGAACCAAAACTTACCAAGGTGCGCTATTTGAACTGGAGAACTATCTGGCCTGAAATCGCGAAAGACCCGAACAATTCCACTACGTCGTGCTCACTCTTCTAGCCAACCGTGGTCTCCAAAGTGATACAGAAGGAACGGTATTGGTGAGGAAATCAGCACCATTGGCCTTTCTATAAAATATGACGTCAATCGATGGTAACCTGAGGAGAGAAGGTTAGGTGAACACTAAGGGTTTGGGGATGATATATATCGAGAGCTCTCTGGAGAGGATAAGGGATATGAGGTCCCAAAATGGCTAACTGCTGTAAGTAGATTAAGGTGTACCCGGTCAAAGTCAACTTTATATACTTAAATCATGTGATCTGCTATGGTGCCACCAACCAGCTCGGGATCCAAGCTGATACCAGCTCAGGCATAAACCAGCACGCCACCGTACGCATCTGGTGCGCCCAGCTGCTCGCACTCGCTAAACAGATCACAAAAACAATTCAGATGTCATCGACCAGCTCCCGCCAAAGCTGACCCTTACCAGCTCTCATCCGGTCTGGACCACAACAGCTCGCACCTAAGCTTGTGACAGCAACAGTGCTGCTCTACACAGGAACTATGACGAGCTCGCGTCTAAGCTTCTTCCACCAAACAACGTCGCACAGCAATCCAGATTAGGAAAAGCAGCTCAGAGCACCCAGCATGCCTCTAAGCTGAAAACAGCGAACACCACCTGCCTAAGATGAATATAGCAATCAACACAAGCATAAGCTAGAGACAGCACATAGTACCCGCCTAAGCTGGAGACTGCAACCAGCACGGGCCTAAGCTGGTACTCTCAAAACAACACAGTACAACTCGCACAATCTGTACATCCAGCTCAGGGCACCCAGAACATCCATCAGCTGAATGCAGTCACTGTACCATCCCGTATCTGCTACACAACAGAGTGTCTCCTTAAGCTGCTCACCCCTAAGATTTTTTCCTCAGAACCAGCTCGCGGCGATATCCAGTGATACATCCATCTGTGAAATTTAGCTCAGGACTATCTCTCACAGATCATCTAGCACTCAAATCCCTGACATCTTTGTTCAACGAATCATATCAGCTCAGAGCTGTTCAACACACAGACCAGCTTGCGCTCCATAAAACAAACTAGCTCTGGGCTGGCCCATCCAAGATCGGATCAGGATCAGATCACACCTGATCCGACCTATACTAAATCCGATTAATTAGCTTAATTAATCCACTAATCCTTCAAATCTCACATTCCTCCCCCACTAAAATAGGATTTTGTCCTCGAAATCAAACCAACCATATCAGCACAAAACGGAGAATCAAAACTGAAGCACATACTATACAGAACCTCACGTAGAAACTTGAAAACTCGCAGACAGCTACTAACCAAGAATTCAAGATATCACAACAAGCAGCAACAACCAAACAAGCTACAAGAGTTAATAAGGTGCATACTCAAACAGATGAAGCCACTCTCGTTGCATCATTTCCTCTAACTCCCACGTAGCCTCTTCTATCCCATGCTTGTTCCACTGGACCATCACTAATGGAATGGTTTGGTTCCTTAGCTATTTCTCCTTTTTGTACAAAATCTGCAAGTGATACTCAACATACCTAAGAGTTCAATCCAATTCTACCTCGTCAGTTTTTAGCACATTGGAAGGATGCGGCTCATACTTACTCAACACAGACACATGCAAAACATCATGTAGTGAGGGCATCTCGGGAAGCAACAACAAACGATAATCTAAGGGGCCGATCCTCTCAACAATTTAATAAGGTCCAACATAACGAGTTGCTAGCTCTCCCTTGATTCCAAACCTCATAACACTTCTGAAAGGAGAAACCTTCAAGAAAACTCAATCACCAACCTGAAATTCTAAAGGCCTAAGCCTCTTGTTAGAATAGCGAGCTTGACGGTGTGCAACCTGATCTTTCATGTGCTGCACAAACTCAGGGGTAGACAGTTGTTCCTCTACAACTTCTTCCCAACAAATCAGTGATATGCACATTCTACAGTACAAAGCTTCGAATGGTGCCATCCTAACAGTCACTTGGTAGATGTTATTATAGGAAACCTCAAACAGGGATAAGAATCTTGCCAGCCACCATTGAAATCCATCACAATAGCTCGCAACATGTCCTCCAAAGTCTGAATGGTTCTCTCTGATTGGCCATCTGTCTAAGGGTGGTAAGCAGTACTCATAGCCAATCTAGTACCCATTGCTGCTTTCAAACGTTTTCAAAATATTGAAGTAAATCGTGGACCTCTATCAGACACTATAGAAACCGTAACTCCATGCAATCTAACCACATAATCAATGTACAGCTTTGCCATCTTCTTCATGGAAAACCTTACGTCATAGGGAATGAAGTGGGCTAACTTAGAGAGTTTATCAATTACCACCAAAATCGCTTCACATCCCCTGTTTGAACGAGGTAAATGGGTCACAAAATCCATGGAAACGTGTTCCCAATGCCACTGAGGAACTTCTAAACTCTGTAGCAATCCTCCAGGTCTCATCCTTTTGGCATTGACCTGCTTACAGTTCAAGCATCGTGCTACAAACAAGGAGATATCATTCTTCATGCCTTCCCACCCATAGTGAGACTTCAAGGCATGGTACATCTTCTTCTCGCCAGGAGATATCATTATTCATGCCTCATTCATGATAGTTTCTTTCAGGTCTAGCAGATTCGGAACCACTTATCTAGCGTGAAATTTCAAACTTTCATCAGAAGCAACAGTAAAAACATCCAACTGACTATTCTGGGCTTTTATCTTTAACTCATGGATGTACGGGTCAGTCCTTTGCACTGCTCTAATTTCTGCGATAAGCTGTGGTTCAACCTGAAAAGAAGAAACTCCAAAGTACTTATCATCCGGTTTAAAACTCCATCCAGAAGTCCCCAAGTTGTCATGGACTTTCGAGATACTCAACGATATCAGCATCGTTGGCTGAACCTTTCTACTCAAAGAATCTGCCACCAAGTTCATCCGTTCAGGCTGATACTGAATCTCACTATCAAAGTCCTTGAGCAACTCCATCCAATGACGTTGCCTCATGTTCAAATCTGATCGAGTGAATATGTACTTCAAGCTCTTGTGGTCGGTGTACACCATAAACTGCTCACCATACAGGTAGTGACGCCAAATCTTCAAGGCAAAAACGATAGCTGCCAACTCCCAATCATGAACAGGATATCTGGTCTCATGGGGTTTTATCTGTCGGGACGCGGATGCTATTACTCACCCGTTCTGCATCAACACGCATCCCAAATCACTCAGAGAAGCATCAAAGAACACCACAAAACCTCCAACACCCCAAAGGTAAAGTTAACACAGGAGCAATAGTCAATTTCTCCTTGAGCAAAAGAAAACTAGCCTCACACTCGTCTGTCCAAATAAATCTCCTATCTTTTTGAGTAAACTGTGTCATCGGCCTGGATATTGAAGAAAATCATTCTATGAAACGCCTAAATAGCCAACCAAGCCAAAGAAACTACGGATCTTGAAACATTCCTAGGTCTCTCCCAGTTCATGAACCTTACTAGGATCCACCGAAATATCTTGCTCAGAAACGACATGACCCAAAAAGATCACCCTATCCAACCAAAATTCACACTTAATGAACTTTGCATACAGCTGCGAGTCTCTCAGATTCTGCAACACCAATCTCAAATGCTCGTTATGCTCTCTTTTGCTCCTGGAATAAACCAGAAAGTTTTCTATGAAAACAATTACGAAGCGATCAATATAATCACTAAAGACGCGAGTCATCAAATCCATCAAGACCGCAGGGGCATTTGTCAATCCAAACGGCATCACAAGGAACTCATAATGCCCTTATCTAGTCCGAAATGCCATCTTCGCTACATCTGCTTCCCTAATCTGCTAATGCTAAACCGATCGCAGATAAATCTTGGAGTATACTTCAGATCCCTGCAGCTGATCAAACAGATCATCAATTCTCGGTAGTGGATATTTATACTTCACTGTTGCTTTATTCAGCTACCCAAAGTCAACGCACATCCTCATAGATCAATCCGTATTCTTCAATAATAAAATCGCAGCTCCCAAGGAGACATACTCGGCCTAATAAAACCCTTCTCCAAAAGATCACGTAAATTGGTCCTTAGTTCCCTCATCTTAGCTGGCGTCAACCGATATGGAGCTCTCGAAATCGGGCAGTCCCTGGCACCAAATCAATACGAAAATCAATCTCTCTTCTTGGAGGAAAACTAGGAATATCATCTGTAAAAAAAATTGGGAACTCTCGGACAATTGGGATATCACTCAATTCCAGTCACGATTCTTGGGTCAAATCCAGAGCATAAATCATGAACCCTGAGTTCTCTAGCAACAACATAATAAACATCTCCATGGCTGACACTAGTGGAATCTTAGACCACGAATCCGCACCGTAAAAATATAAATTTTCCCCAGATTGAGGTCTAAACCTCACTACGACATGGAAACAACAAATAGTAGCTCTATAAACGGACAACACATCCATACCCAAGATGCAGCCAAAACTCCAAAGAAATCAAATTTGTCATCAGCACTTTCTGATCAAACATAATTACGCAATCCAAAATCACCTCACAGGACAGTAAAATCACGCCGGCATGGGTAGAAATAGATACAACATCATGCAATGGGATAGAAATCAACCCACACTCATACACAAACAGATCAATATAAAGGAGTGTGATGCTCCTTTATCAAACAAAACCCGTGCAGGAAAGTCAAAATAGTACAGGTACCTATAATAACTCCCCCAGGCATATCATCAACTTGCTCCCTCGTCAAGGCATTCATTGAGCTTTATGTGGTCCCAAAAACTGAGGTCTAGAAGATCCTCCAAAGCTGGACGGTTCTCGTGGTTGGAATCCTGATCACTGGGACGGAGCAGAAGGTTGTGGCCTCTCTGAAGAACAACCCGCCAAACCTTGCTGCGACAGATTAGAGGGTTGTCTCCTCATCGAAGGACACACTCTTGAAAAATGTCCATCTTGCCCACACTTGTAGCAGTTACCCTGAAATCCATGACACTCAAAAGTCGCATCTTACCTCCACACTGACCACACACTACCACTATAGCACCATTACCTCCAGAGCTAGTTGAACCAAAAGAACTCGAATTCAACTATTTCTTGAACCGTTTCCTTTGAGGCTTAAACCGTTGGTGATTTGACAGTTGTGGCACTTGAGGAAGCTGAAATGAGTGCATCCCGGAAAGATGGAAACCTCGTCCAGCTGCTGGTGGAACCTTATTCTGCACTTCTAAAAGACTCTCATCTATGTCCATCGCCCTATCCACTACCTCAGTGTAACTCTAAGGAGAACCAGTTAGCACCATATGGAACAAATCCGGTCTCAACCCTCTCAAAAACCTGTTCCGCTTCGTCCTCTCCTGGTTATCAATGTGAGGAACATACGATAGAAGAGAGGAAAACTGCCTAGCATACTCTCCCACCCTCATATTTCATTGCACCAGATTATCAAACTCCCTCTCTCGATTGTTTTAGTACGACTCTGGGGTATACTCCCGATGAAAAGCGGCGCAGAAGCTCTCCCAAGTAATCAAGACTCTGGTCTCTCTCATTGTTCTGGAAGCACCCTTCCACCAACGTTGAGCATGCTCCATCAACTGAAGAACGGACAATTTCAGTCTATTTTCATCGGAATACTCAACGGTATCGAACAAATCCTCCATGTGTTCCAACCAGCCTTCAGCCATCAAACCACCCTCGGCGCCATTGAACGTAGGGGGATTAATCCTCTGGAACCTAGCCAAAACCAGTTCCATCTCATCAATCTGCCTAGTCACATTCTCTAGCTCAACCTCTTCCTGTCCAGCTCGACGACGCAAAGGCACACTCTGTTGAGCAACATCCTCGTCACTCTCCGAGGCTCTATACTCCCCAACCACCTTCCTAGATGATCTACCTCTACCTCTCCTCGGTGGAATCTAAGAGGCACTCAAGGGTAAACACAAAAGCAGGTAAATCACATTGGCAGATAATGAAATAGCAGAAATCACGGAATTAATCACCAACAAAAGCTAAAACTCTGTGCCTAGACTCAAGTGTGAGGGAAAAGAATCGAGCTTATCCCAATTTAAGATCTGATACCAAAATGTTAGGCCCGGATCTCTAAAGCAGAGATTAATCATAAAAATCACGGAAACTTAGTGGATTTGAAAATTTTTCTTCTTCGGCCTGAACGAAAATACAATTTAAAATACAATCATACTCAAGGTATAGATTTTTAACTCAAAAATCTACAACACTACATCACCAGAAATGCATACAAATATTACAACAGGTACAAATCTCGAATACATCATACACTCATGGCATCCACTGGTAACTGACTCACTATAATACATAACTGGGACTCAGAGAGACGCTCAACCAGCTGACACTCCACTTGGTCGAGCTGATTTACCTGAAGAACCTGCAATGGCCGAAGAACCTGCAATGGCCGAATACAAAACCAAAGCAGCCCCAAAATGGGAAAACAACAAGGTCAAACCTCAGTACGAAGAGAATCAATACAACAACAATCATATAAAACATGCAACATCTCAAGTCTTGAATGCATCCACGAAGACTCATCGGTATCAAAAGTTCACAACAAAGTCAGCTGTGAATCATAAAATCTCAAAATCAGTGGCCACATCGCATGTGGAAGTATAGGAGCTACCCAGCCTTCCACATTCAACACCAACAGCATACAATCTCATCGCTCAACCCAACCGGTGCCATTCAGCTTGATGGGGTGGGATCTACCCAAGTGAACCTCAGGACACGACACAAATTGCAGCGGGGAGTCGAGGGTACGGGATCCAGCCGATACACCTCAATCATTTTATTTTAAAAATCACCATGCTGGTACTATCCATCATCAATCGGTTCACAAAGGAATCAGGCTCAACATGATATGCGTGTATGCAAGACAGAATCTACTCACAATTAATGCACATAAATAACACATAAGCAAATAAGAACGGAGAATCATCATCAACGGCACGGCTAAGAAAACTCAGCTAGCACAAAATCACAGCAGCTCAATCACGCTGGAAATATTCTCATGCTTATATCAAAGCTGTTAGTATAAGCTCAATCGTACCTAACCTCAACTGATCGCACGAGAACAGTACACCAACAGCTTGCGAACGTCTACTACCCTTCCAGCTCAAAAAGAAACTCAACACAAACCACCCAAAAAACCATGAAGCTAAAACCTGCTTGGCCATACAACATCAGCTCGGGGACAACTACAACAGAACAGAGCTGGGAGCTACCATCTCACCCAACTCAAACTTACACTTCCCAAACACAATAACTTGCTCTAAACGAAACGTAGAATGAGAACCAACACTTACCCAGGTGCGCTATTGGAACTGGAGAACTATCTGGCCGAAAGTCACGAAAGACACGAACACTTACACTATGTCGTGCTCACTCTTCTAGCCAACCGAGGTCTCCAAAGTGGTACAGATTGAACGGTATTGGAGAGAGGAATTCAGTGCCACCGGCCTTGCTCTAAACTAAGACGTCAATCAACTATAACCAGAGGAGAGAAAGTTCGATGAATAGTAAGGGCAAGGGGACGATATACGTCGAGAGCTCTCTAGAGAGGATAAAGGATATGAGGTCCCAAAATTGCTAGGTGTTGTAAGTAGATAAGGTGTACCCGGTCAAAGCCAACTATATATACTTAAATCCCATGATCCGATACAGTGCCACTGACCAGCTCGGGATCCAAGCTAATACCAGCTCATGAATAAACCAACACTCTGACTTACCCAGCTGGTGCGCCCAGCTGCTCGCACTCGCTAAATAGATCACAACAACAATTCAGATCGCATAGACCAGCTCCCAAAAAAGCTGACCCTTACCAGATCTCATCCGGTCTGGACCACAACCAGCTCGCACCTAAGATGGTGACAGAAAAAGTGCTGCTCTGCACAAGAACTACAACCAGCTCACGTCTAAGCTGGTTCCACCAAACAACATCGCACAACAATCCAATTTAGGACAACCAGCTCATAGCACCCAGCATGCCTCTAAGCTGAAAACAGCGAACACCATCTGCCTATGCTGAAGATAGCAATCAACACAAGCCTAAGCTAGAGACAGCACACAGTACCCGCCTAAGCTGGAGACCTCAACCAGCACAGGCCTAAGCAGGTACTCTCAAAACAACACAGCACAACTCGCACATTCTATAAGAAAAGCTCAGGGAATCCAGAACATCACTAAGCTGAATCCAGTCACTGTACCATCCCGCATATGATACACAACAGAGTGTCTCCCTAAGCTGCTTACCCCTAAGCTTCTTTCCCCAAAACCAGCATGCGGCGATATCCAGCGATACAACCACCTGCGAAATTCAGCTCAGGACTATCTCTCATAGGTCAGCTAGCACTCAAATCCTTGACTGCTTATGTTCAATGAATTATATCATCTCAGAGCTGTTCCACACACAGACCAGCTTGCACTCCTTCAAACATACCAGATCGGGGCTGACCCATCCCAGATCAGCTCACACCTGATCCTGTCTGTACTAAATCTGATTAATTAGCTTATTTACTCCACTAATCCTTCAAGTCTCACAATTGGGATGATATAGGTTGTCACGCCCCGAGAACGAGACTCATGACACCGGCAATATTAAAAAATTATTAAATTGTAAAACATTACGCCTCATAGTATAGCTCAAAACCAGTCTGTTACATAACCAAAATATGATCGTTTTTTCATCTGAAAATCAAAGTCTGAATAACAGAAATGCGGAACCGCAATTTACATTAACAGTACTAAATATTCACCAGCCCCAAAACAGCTCTTGTTCTTCCTCTTCAACCTGTTCTTCGTTCTTATCTGACGGGAGAAGTATGGGGTGAGTGTTTGGGGAAACACTCAGCAAGTGGGGGATACCATTCGAGCATAACAAAATATACATATACATATACAAATTCGGACATAGAATATTACATAACAGAGCAGCAGAGCATATCACAGAACAGGTAGCACTGATAGTTAATTCGTTTCTATGGTTTACTGATCAGTCCCTAATTTTGACTCCTCTAAAGGGTCGAGGCCATAATTACACCTTGTAACTCAGAGTGCGGAAAATTCCGTAGACCCATATTACGACAGAAACATCAGTGCTAAAACAGAGCATAGATCAAAGCATGAACTTGACACGAAACGAAATCTGATACTAAACAAGTGCTCGAACGATAATTCAAAATAGGATTTAACATGAATAATATATAATATTTCAAACGAATATATACATAGCAAAAGCCCACTTATCGTCTACTGAAATCTGTGCGGTTCAAGGTGCAAGAAATTTTCATCCCTTTGCCAAATATGATGTACGAAATCTGGTGAGTTCGTAAAACGCTGGGGTACAACTTGTGTAGGGTTTCAACGTGGAAGTTTACTGTATCTTTCTGAGAAATTTCGGGATGAATGTAAAATAGGATTTAACATGAATAATATATAATATTTCAAACGAATATATACATAGCAAAAGCCCACTTATCGTCTGCTGAAATCTGTGCGGTTTAAGGTGCAGGAAATGTTCATCCCTTTGCCAAATCTGATGTACGAAATCTGGTGAGTTCGTAAAACGCTGGGGTACAACTTGTGTAGGGTTTCAACGTGGAAGTTTACTGTATCTTTCTGAGAAATTTCGGGATGAATGTGGGGGACATCTGATGCCATAGTAGGGTATTTATAGGTGGAAAAATTGGGTATTCAAAGGTCAGCCGTTACAACCTTAAATTCCTGAGTTTATGGCCATTAAAATGGCTATTACAAGAGTAACAGTTTGGGCTTTGAGTTGTGTGGTTTAATTGGCCATTAATCTCTCTAAATTGGCAGTTACGAATGCAAAATATGATCTGTACGTGTGTAGAAGGCCGCTGAAATTCATGAGCTGTGTTTTATTTACCAACTCTGTATTTACGTCGCCAAATCTGAATTGACTTGGTCAAAGATGAGTTGACCGTGCAAAGTTGAGTTGACCATTCCAAAGCTGCGTTGACCAGTCCAGAGCAGAGTTGACTATTGACTTTTACATATCTGAGTTGACTGTCCAGATCTGACTTGACTGTTGGCTGTCCCAGATCTGAATTGACCGTTGACTGTACCAACTCTGAGTTGACTTTTGACCGTCCCAGATCTGAGTTGACCGTTGCAAATATGAGTTGACCGTCCCAAATCTAAGTTGACCGTCGAATTTTTTTTCTGGGTTTTCACATCCCTCCCTCCTTAAAAGAAGTTTCATCCTCGAAACTTTGGTTACCTTGATCGTCGAAAAGGTAGGGATATTGATTTCACATCTTTTCCTCCATTTCCCACGTGGCTTTTCTTTCGGTGTGGTTGGACCATTGGACTCTTACGTATGGGATTGTTCTTCGTCTAAGCACCTGGTCCTTTGTGTCCACGATTTGAATTGAGACTTCTTCATAGTTCAGTCCTTCGGTCAGATTCCCTTCCATAGGACTGGTCCTTCATCAAGAACGTGACTAGAATGTGAGATATATCTCCTTAGTTGTGAGACATGGAAGACATTGTGGATTCTTGACATACTGGGTGGTAAGGACAGTCTGTAGGCAAGTGTTCCTTCTATTTCCAGGATTTCGAATGGTCCGACATACCGGGGATTCAGTTTTCCGATCTTATCGAATCGGACTACCCATTTCATTGGAGAAACCTTGAGGTACAATTTTTCACCTACCTCGAAGGCCAATGGTCTTCTCTTTAAGTCTGCCCAGCTTTTCTGTCGATCCTGGGCTGCCTTCAGTCTCTCCTTTATGATGGCTACCTTTTTCACTGTCTCCTGGATGAGTTCAGGTCCTGTGATGGCCTTTTCTCCAACCTCATCCCAACGGGGATCGACATTTCCGTCCATAGAGGGCCTCATATGGTGCCATTCCTATGCTGTTGTGGTAGCCATTATTGTATGCGAACTCTATCAGAGGTAGATTTTCGATCCAATTACTACTGAAGTCCAAGGTGCATGTCTGCAACATGTCTTCTAGGGTCTGGATGGTCCTCTCAGTTTGGCCATCTGTCTGTGGATGATAAGCCGTACTGAGGGTAACCTTACTTCCCATGGCTTCTTGTAAGATCTTCCAAAAACGAGATACGAACCTTGGGTCCCTATCTGACAGAGTGCTGGTTGGAACTCCATGTAGTCTGACAATGTTACCCATGTACAAGGCAGCAAGCTTATCCACGCCGTAGTTCATTCGGACGGGTAGAAAGTGCACAGATTCTGTTAACCTATCCACGATTACCCATATTCCATCATTGCCTAATCTCGTTTTCAATAGACCTACTACAAAGTCCATGAATATGTTTTCCCACTTCCATTCTGGAATTTCCATTGGTTGCAACAATCCTCCAGGTCTTTGATGTTCTGCCTTGACTTGTTGACATACATGGCATCTAGCAACAAAATCAGCAACGTCTCTTTTTATCCCATTCCACCAGAAGTGATCTTTCAAATCTCTATAAATCTTCGTACTCCCTGGGTGGTTTGAGAACTTAAATATATGTGCTTCAGACATCACTTCCAGACGGAGGTTATCGACATCGGGCACACATAATCTTCCGTTCATCCAAATGATATCCTTTTGGTCTACTTGAAACTCCGACACCTTCCCTTGCTTGATCTGTTCTTTAATTTTTGTCAGAGAAGGGTCTCGATCCTGATTGATTTTGACCAATTCTTTGCGGCATGGTTGCGCTGAGACCGAGGATAGTATCACCTTGTTCATGTTCTTCCGACTTAACGCATCGGCTACCTTATTTGTCTTTCCTGGGTGGTAGTTTATCTTCAATTCATAGTCTTTTAAAAGCTCGAGCCATCGTCTTTGTCTCAGATTCAATTCTTTCTGAGTGAATATGTACTTGAGACTCTGATGATCGGTGAATACTTATCATTTTTCCCCGTAAAGATAGTGTCGCCAAATCTTTAGTGCAAAAACCACCACAGCTAGATATAGATAATGGGTGGGGTAATTGTGTTCATGTGTCTTCAGTTGTCTTGAGGAATAATCTATCACCCTGCCATCTTGCATGAGTACACACCCTAGTCCTCCTTTAGATGCATCGTTGTAGATAGTAAAGCTTTTGTCCCCTACGGGTAGAGTTAGAACAGGGGCAGATGAAAGCTTTGTCTTCAGATTTTCGAAACTTGCCTCACATTCTTCGTTCCAGTTGAACTGGGTGAGTCTAGTGAGTGGTATGGCTATTGAAGAGAAGCCTTCTATGAACTTACAATAATAGCAAGCCAAACCCAAGAAGCTTCTTACTTCTGTCACTGTCTTAGGTATAGGCCAGTCCATTATAGCTTCTACCTTCTTCGGATCCACGAATACGCCTGCTTCAGATATTACATGGCCTAGGAATGTCACACTCTTCAGCCATAATTCGCACTTCTTGAACTAGCCGTACAGTTTTTTCTCCCTTAGGGTTTGAAGGGTAATTCGGAGATGTTCCTTGTGTATTCTTCACTTGATGAATATACGAGTATATCATCTATGAATACCACTACAAATTTGTAAAGTAATGGTTTGAATACCCAATTCATGAGATCCATGAAGGCCGCTGGTGCATTGGTTAGACCAAATGGCATCATCATGAATTCGTAATGGCCATATCTTGTTCTAAATGCAGTTTTAGGAACATCCTCAGTCTTGATCTTCAGTTGGTGATAGCCCGACCTCAAATCTAACTTCGAAAAGGTTGTAGCTCCTTTGAGTTGATCGAAGAGGTCGTCAATTCTTGGAAGAGGATACTTATTCTTGATTGTGATCTTGTTAAACTCTCTTCAAAGTGAGGGATACCATTCGAGCATAACAAAATATACATATACATATACAGATTTAGACATAGCATATAACAGAACAGAGCAGCAAAGCATATCACCGAAAAGGTAGCACTGATAGTTAATTTGTTTCTATGGTATACTGATCAGTCCCTAATTTTTACTCCTCTAAGTAATCGAGGCCATAGTTACACCTTGTAACTCAGAGTGCGGAAAATTCCGTGGACCCATATTACGACAGAAACATCAGTGCTAAAACATAGCATAGATCATAGCATGAACTTGACACGAAACGAAATATGATACAAAACAAGTGCTCGAACTATAATTCAAAACAGGATTTAACATGAATAATATATAATATTTCTTGCGAAATATACATAGCAAAAGGCCACTTACCTTTTGCTGAAATCTGTGCGGTTCAAGGTGCAGGAAATGTTCAGCTCTTTGCCAAATCTGATGTACAAAATCTGGTGAGTTCGTACAACATTGGGGTACAACTTGTGCAGGGTTTCAACGTGGAAGTTTACTGTATTTTTCTGAGAAATTTCGGGATGAATGTGGGGGAAATCTGATGCCATAGCAGGGTATTTATAGGTGTAAAACAGGGTATTCAAAGGTCAGCCGTTACAACCTTAAATTCCTGATTTTATGGCCATTAAAATGGCTGATACAAGAGTAAAATTTTAGACATTAAATTGGGTGGTTTAATTGGCCATTAATCTCTCTAAATTGGCAGTTACGAATGCGAAATCTGATATGTACGCGTGTAGCAGCTTGCTGAGCTGAGTTTTCTTTACCAACTCTGCATTTATGTTGCCAAATATGAATTTATGTCGCCAAATCTGAATTTACGTCGCCAAATCTAAATTGACTTGGTCAAAGCTGAGTTGACCAGTCCAGAGATGAGTTGACTGCTGACTTTTTTAGATCTGAGTTGACTGTTGACTGTCCCAAATCTGACTGTTGGTCGTCCCAGATCTGAGTTGACCGTCCCACATTTGAGTTGACCGTCCCAGATATGAGTTGACTGTCGAATTTTTTTTTTTCTTCTGGGTTTTCACATAGGTGATAGAGTAGATATAGGCCCAGACATTGTGGAGAAAATTGCTGAAGTCATTAGTACGTGCGAATGAGAACATCACAGAGTAGATGTAAAAAATATGTTGATAACTGTCTTCGAAAGCTGAATTTTGAAGCTGGAGACCATGTGTTTCTAAAGGTTGGAAGGAAAGGTAAGCTGAGCTCAAGATTCATTGTTCCATTCGAGATCTTAGAAAGATTTGGGACTCTAGCATATCGATTAGCGCTATCTCCACCCTATCAGCAGTGCATAATGTGTTTCATGTATCAGCGTTACGCAAGTATGTTCCTAATCCATCTCATGTGCTGAGCTACGAGCAGATGCAGCTTACGCCTAATTTGAGAGATGAAGAAGAGCCGATGAAGATTCTTCTTAGAGAGGACAGAAGACTTAGGAATCGAATTATATTTGAGATCTTAGAAAGAGTTGGGACTCTAGCATATCGATTAGCGCTATCTCCACCCTATCAGCAGTGCATAATGTGTTTCATGTATCAGCGTTACGCAAGTATGTTCCTAATCCATCTCATGTGCTGAGCTACGAGCAGATGCAGCTTACGCCTAATTTGAGAGATGAAGAAGAGCCGATGAAGATTCTTCTTAGAGAGGACAGAAGACTTAGGAATCGAATTATTCCAGTGGTCAAAGTTTAGTGGGCAAACCACTCAGGAAGAGAAGCAACCTGGGAGGTTAAAGCTGATATGCGACACTGCTACCTAGCTTTGTTTGGTGAGTAAATTTCGGGGACAAAATTTCTTTAAAGGAAGGTAGAGTTGTAATGTCTAGAAATCTATAATTCCACAAATGTAGAGATAAAGTTTTTGAGGGATATATTTGTATTTTTAATTGTCAATAAGCTTTTATCTGTGCTGATCTGTTTCAGTTTATTGCACGGTTGTGAGAGCTGTCCGATCGGTCAAGACAAGCCTGGTTCATTTCATTTTTAACCAAATCGGTTTGGTCAACATTTTATTTGTTTTAAAAGCAGGGTATCACTGTTATTAGTAGCAATTTAACAAAACACGTTTTCATTTAAGTTGGCTTTGAGATTTTTGTATAAAACCTACACAAGCATCTCTCATCTTCATTCACGAAAACTTCACGTAGAGGAAAACCTTTTCAGAAAGTGATGCTCTCTGTAGAAATAAAACCGCCCAAAGTTTTAAAAGAATTTGAAAGGGACGATCGTGTGTGTTCGTTGTTCAGGCCGGATAAATCTCTGCTAATTGTTGTCGTTGTTAGGGAAAGTAAACTCTGTTTCTTGGTGTACTTTTGAAAACATATATTGAATTCCTTCTTGTCTGTGTGTGCTAGTTTTAAAGGTTTGAGAAATGTTTTTGAAGTTTTTCAAACACGGAGTTGAGATCATGTTGATTTCTTGAGAAATTATTGGTTTGCTGAGATTTTGATTAAGAAAATGTTTTACAATGTTCAATCCAGTTTCTTCTTACAAGCAGCTTACGTGCTTTTGTTTCAGTAGCTTACAAGAAGCTTATTTGTTCTTGTTTCTGGAATGTTTCCTCAGATATTTTCGATTTCTTCAGACTAAGAAAATATTCAAAGTTATTTGTAAGTTTGAGCTAAGTTCGTGATCTATTTTTCTCGAGTTCATTCTATGTCGTGATCTGTTTACTTTCCTAGTGTTGTTTATTACCCATGATCTGATTTCTCACCCAAAGCCGTTTTACTCTCGTGATCTGATTTCATTATCCAAGCTTGAGTTGACATTGTTTGACAATCGTAATATAGTCTGCTTGTTTAAGTCGTTTTGACCTTTCCTAATCTGAGTTGACCAAACATCCCAGATCTGAATTTTCTATTCTGAGCTAATTTACGCTCGCGTTCTATTCATGCTTCGAGCCGATTCAGCTTAGGTCCTGTGAGACCTGGAAATTATATTAAGGATTAATTGTTGAATTAATCAAGTTTTGGTGATTTCTGGTGATTCAGATTTCATTTTTGAATGTTTGGGTTGTATTTTCGGGTCGGAAATCGCATATTTGGAACAATTCTGGAAATTTCGAGATTTTCGAATTTTGGGGGAAATCTGTTGGCATATCTCATGACGTTAGCAGTGTGTGTTGTCATCGTGTGGCTGACGTAAGCATTGCTGTTGAGAGATCTTTCGGTGAATCTGTTAGCAGATCTGATGACGTCAGCATCACGTGGTTGCTTAGCATGGATGACGTAAGCGTTGATGGTTTGAGTCTTGTTGGAGAAACCTGTTGGCAGGTCTCATGATGTCAGCAGCGTGTGTTGTCGTTGTGTAGCTGACGTAAGCATTGCTGTTGAGAGATCTGGTTGTTGGCGAGGAGTTCCTTACGCCGTCGTTTCAGGAGAGATCTGTTCTGAGCTTTTATGGAGAGATCTGATTCTAGCGTAGTGTGAGACCAGACTTGCTTACGTAAGCAGAACTGTCCACGGTTTTGGCGCTGTGCGTTGTTGTTAGCGTGTTTCCAGATCTCAGCGCTTTTTGGATCAGATTTCTCCGTGGTGTGATGCGACGTCGTTTTGGGGTCGTAATTGTGTTTAGCGTGCGTAGTTGGTGAGGTCTGTTTTGTCGGTGGGTTATTTAAACAGATCTCTTGCGCCTATAAATTAGAAGCGTTGGCTTCGTTGCTTTTCACCAGATCCCATACTTAGAGAAATTTATTAGACTTTCGTTCTCTGTTTTCTCAAACCCTTGTCACTGTTCACCGTGAACTTCTCCGGCCTTTTCCCATCGATTCCGGCCACCGTTTTTCACGTTCGAGGTAGCATTGGACTCCTCATGGAAAGCTCTTTCATCTCGTACCCATATTGGAAGCTAGAGTTGGCTGAATCGAAAGCACGAAGTTGCTGTGGTTGTTCGCGTGTTGCGTGGTTGCAGGTAGCCTTTCGATTTTACGTTGGGATCTTGTTCTTGGCGTTGTTTTAAGCTTCCTAGTTAGTAGTTTGGGTAGGATTGAAGGCTGGGTCGTATTTATGAATTTCTGGCCGTGATTTGTGTGAGATGCCGTGAGTTTGTGCAGGCTCGTTCTGAATTGTGTATGCGTGTAATTTAACAGATTTCAGGACTGGGATTTCGTGAGCCTTGTGGTGGTGAGCGCTTAGCAGAATTCAGGTATGGGTTGAGCTTGTAAATTACAGCAAGGTGACGGCTTGGATGAATTGTGAGATGGCTTTGCTGGCTTATGTGTTTACTTGCCTGTTGAGGCTGCCGATCTATGAGATGGCCGTGTGTTATGTGATATGTACTTGCTGATGTTGCTACTGCTTTTGCATATGTTGATATGCTTGTCATTTCCAGCATGCGCATACACGTATTTGCATCTCATTCCAGTTTTATTTCCATCGTTTCGTTGTTCTTGTTCTGTTTCTTACCAGGATGCGAGGGCTAGCGGCAATACCGCACTCTCATCTCCATACTGGGTTATGTTAGCCCTTATGCGCCGAGTGGCTAACTACCACAGTTCATAGGTTGGGCAACAGCAGGCCGAGTTGTTTGATGCATCTGGTATTCGGGTGTTGTGTCCCGACGAGTGGTTAGCTACCACACTTGGAACACACCCAGCGGCCACCGTTTATTGCAAATTCAGTTGAGTTGTGCATTGAGTTCCTTGACTTCCTTCTCGGTTGGAGTCTGTTGTTGTTGTTCAGCATCTCATGCATAGCATCTGCATTTTATTCTTGCTGCTTATTGCTGATTTATAGTTGCTCTCCGTACTGGGGTTTGACCCCATGTCCCTCTGGGGCTTGGTTTGTTTTCCTTGCCTGTTGTGTTGTCCAGGTCATACAGCTGGTCGTGGTGCAGGTCCAGCTGGAGGTGCCCCAGGAGGTGGTTTAGTATCCCAATAGCATATAGCATATATTTATGTATCAGTATTATTAGCCAGGGGATGCCCTGTGCTTTGTCGTTGTATCCAGTGTCTGGAGTATGATACATGTATTGTTGCTATACTTGGTTGTTGCATTGTTATGTTGATTTTCCAACTGGGATATATATATATATTGAGTATCGCATTATATTTTAAATTGGGTGTTTTAAACCGTCGGGCCTAAAAGCGAAAATTTTACCCACTTTTTGATAGCTTCCGCATGTGGTTGTCTGTTGTGAGCACGAGGCCTGACAGATAGCGCACCTTGGCCTATCTAAATCAGACAGTTGGAGGTAATCGTAAATAACCTCCATGGATTTGATCCAACTCTCTGCAACTAGTGGATCAGTAGTGCCACTAAATTCCTTAGGCTTCTGGCGCCTAAATTTCTCTTGGGGGTCATCGTGACTTGGTCCTCTGCTGCTGGAAGATTGGCCATTACCTCTACAGTTATTTTGTTCTACCAGCATTCTTAATAGTTGAGCGATGTTAGCATTATTATCGCTATCTGTTTCTTCTAGAGGAATACTGCTTCTAGTTCTTCCTCGTCCTCTTCCTGACATTCTATATTCTATAGCCCATAATCCACCATATGCATAAATCAGAACATGCTAAAATAAAAGACAATGCTCTGAAAATAAACTCACAACTTAGAAGAACAGACGATGAACTTTGATCCAGCTGATGGTGCATGTGTTTATCTCAGGAACGCGAGTAAGCTCGCAAGTTTTCTGCGTTGTTGGCTTATGTTCCGCATGTTGCTGGCCGGGAGAGGGCCAAGAGTACCAGATTCGTGGAGGGCTTGAATGAAGAGTTGTACCAGAATGTTTTGACGAGCAAGCCCAAGTCGTATGCTGAGGCCGTTGATACTGCTATCCACATTGAGGAGGGCATGAGGAGCCGTCGTACGTGCAGAGCACAGGAAGTGCAGGGTGGTAGACCTGTTGGTCAGGGAGCTCAGTCGTCTCAGAGTTCCCAGTGCGCTCATTATCCCCAGCAGCAGCAGCAGGTGGCTCAGCAATCTGGCCGTCAGAGGTTTCGACCCCGCGGTCAGCAATTCAAGAAAAAGTCTGGTTCAGGGTCTTCCGGTTTAGGCAGCTCGAGTAGCAGTGGTTCTCGGGCGGAGTTTTGCGGCTTTTGTGGTGGGAAGCATTCTTCCACCCAGTGTATTGGTGTGCAGGGTTCCTGCAATCTTTGTGGACATTATGGACATTATGCTAGGGTGTGTCCGACAGCTGGGTCGTCTCAGGGTGCAGCCCAGCCTCAGGGTCGTGGAGGTCAATCTAGGGGCCGTTCTCAGCAGTTTCAACAGCCCCGTCTGGGTGAGACTCAGTTCAGGCCGTTTCAGCAGCCTGGTCCTTCGCGTTTTGGACAATCGTGTTAGAGTGGATGCCCAACTAGCCAACTTGTGGCGTGTGGGTTTATAGACTCTTGTATGAAACAATCTTTATATATGATATTCGCATTTATTTATATGGCGTTCTTTACTTTCATTATGTGTGTAATGATTTACAATTGCATTGAGTAAAGACCTAGAATGGACTAAAGCGTATGTTGGATGTGATAGTGGGTATGACGGCTATCATGAAACACATCTAATAGTCGCTGTGTATTCTGAACATGTTCCTAGTCGATTGGGCCGTCAAAATGAGGATAAGGCCGCCCGAGTTCGAGACTAGTATCTACGATGCGAAGTACCAAGTTTCATTGGTAGGAAACATTGTGATGTTCTGAGCATGCAGATAGATAGTATTGTTGTGAGATGCCGTGAGTTTTTGCAGGCTCGTTCTGAATTGTGTATGCGTGTAATTTAACAGATTTCAGGACTGGGATTTCGTGAGCCTTGTGGTGGTGAGCGCATAGCAGAATTCAGGTACGGGTTGAGCTTGTAAATTACAGCAAGGTGACAGCTTGGATGAATTGTGATATGGCTTTGCTGGCTTATGTGTTTACTTGCCTGTTGAGGCTGCCGATCTATGAGATGGCCGTGTGTTATGTGATATGTACTTGCTGATGTTTCTACTGCTTTCGCATGTGTTGATATACTTGTCATTTCCAGCATGCGCATACACGTATTTGCATCTCATTCCAGTTTTATTGCCATCGTTTCGTTGTTCTTGTTCTGTTTCTTACCAGGATGCGAGGGCGAGCGGCAATACCGCACTCTAATTTCCCTGTTGGGTTATGTTAGCCCCTATGCGCCGAGTGGCTAACTACCACAGTTCATAGGTTGGGCAACAGCAGGCCGAGTTGTTTGATGCATCTGGTATTCGGGTGTTGTGTCCTGGCGAGTGGTTAGCTACCACACTTGGAACAAACCCAGTGGCCACCGTTTGTTGCAAATTCAGTTGAGCTGTGCATTGAGTTCCTTGACTTCCTTCTCGGTTGGAGTCTGTTGTTGTTGTTCAGCATCTCATGCATATCATCTGCATTTTATTCTCGCTGCTTATTGTTGATTTATAGTTGCTCTCCGTACTGGGGTTTGACCCCATGTCCCTCTGGGGCTTGGTTTTTTTGTTGCCTGTTGTGTTGTCCAGGTCATACAGCTGGTAGAGGAGGTAACCCAGCTGGCGGTGCCCCAGGATGTGGTTGAGTGTCCCAGTAGCGTATAGCATATATGTATGTATCAGTCTATTAGCCGGGTAGATGCCCTGTGCTTCGTTGTTGTATTCTGTTGGGGAGTCTGATATTTTTATCTGTATTGATGCTATACTTGCTTTTATTGGTTGTAAGCTGGGAACTTATTTTGAGTATTATTCTATTTTAAATTATACGTTTTAAACCGTCGGGCCTAAAAGCGAAAATTTTACCCTCTTTTTGATAAGCTTCCGCATGTGTTGGGTTTTTACTTTGTTTAGAGCACGAGGCCTGACATTTTTTGTATCAGAGCTTAAGCTGGGATAATCTCAATTTCTTTGATCACACTTGAGTCTAGGCACCGTGTCGTGTGTTGTATGTGCTTGACTTATGTGACTACGTGATGTATATTGTGTTATATGTTGTGTCTGTTCTGCTTTTCCTTATCCTATTGAGTGTATTTAGATGCCACCTAGACGTCGTGGTAGAGGTAGGGGGCAGTTCCAGGAGTCAGGAGGTCAGAACGAGGATCAGTATAGTGCTCCTAGTCGTACTCGTGAGAGTAGCGAAGAGGGGGAAGCTGAGGCTCCGCCGGCTCCGGTGGAGAGAACGGATGTTGTTATAGCTCGGTTTCAGAGGATGAACCCTCCTGTCTTTAACGGCGACGAGTCGAGTGAGGATGCTGATTCGTGGCTCCATAACATCATTCATCTTTTTAATCGGGCTCAATATGACGATGAACTCCGGTTGAGGTTAGTGACCTTGTTACTGAGGAAGGCCGCAGAGCGCTGGTGGCGAGGCGCGTCTAGTAGCTTAGTGGAGACTGGAGTTGGAATCACTTGGGACAGTTTCTGTGAGACCTTCAGGCAGGAGTATATCCCCGATTCGTATGTGGCTGCCCGTGAGCGGGAGTTTGAGTTTTTGGAGCAGGGATCGATGACTGTGCGCGAGTA
>KV008283.1:39306-53932 GCA_001598015.1 Dorcoceras hygrometricum
CTCATGACGTCAGCAGCGTGTGTTGTCGTTGTGTGGCTGACGTAAGCATTGATGTTGAGAGATCTGGTTGTTGTCAAGGAGTTCCTTACGCCTTCGTTTCAGGAGAGATCTCTTCTGAGCTTTTATGGAGAGATCTGATTCTAGCCTAGTGTGAGACCAGACTTGCTTACGTAAGCAGAACTGTCCGCGGTTTTGGCGCTGTGCGTTGTTGTTAGCGTGTTTCCAGATCTCAGTGCTTTTTGGATCAGATTTCTCCGTGGTGTGATGCGACGTCGTTTTGGGGTCGTAATTGTGTTTAGTGTGCGTAGTTGGTGAGGTCTGTTTTGTCGGTGGGTTATTTAAACAGATCTCTTGCGCCTATAAATTAGAAGCGTTGGCTTCGTTGCTTTTCACCAGATCCCATACTTAGAGAAATTTATCAGACTTTCGTTCTCTTTTTTCTCAAACCCTTGTCACTGTTCACCATGAACTTCTCCGGCCTTTTCCCGTCGATTCCGGCCACCGTTTTTCACGTTCGAGGTAGCGTTGGACTCCTGTTGGAAAGCTCTTTCATCTCGTACCCATATTGGAAGCTAGAGTTGGCTGAACCGAAAGCACGAAGTTGTTGTGGTTGTTCGCGCGTTGCGTGGTTGCAGGTGGCCTTTCGATTTTACGTTCGGATCTTGTTCTTGGCGTTGTTTTAAGCTTCCTAGTTAGTCATTTGGGTAGGATTGAAGGCTGGGTCGTATTTATGATTTTCTGGCCGTGAGTTGTTGTGAGATGCCGTGAGTTTTTGCAGGCTCGTTCTGAATTGTGTATGCGTGTAATTTAACAGATTTCAGGACTGGGATTTCGTGAGCCTTGTGGTGGTGAGAGCTTAGCAGAATTCAGGTACGGGTTGAGCTTGTAAATTACAGCAAGGTGACAAGTTGGATGAATTGTGAGATGGCTTTGCTGGCTTATGTGTTTAATTTCCTGTTGAGGCTGTCGATCTATGAGATGGCCGTGTTTTATGTGATATGTACTTGCTGATGTTGCTACTGCTTTCGCATATGTTGATATACTTGTCATTTCCAGCATGCGCATACAAGTATTTGCATCTCATTCCAGTTTTATTGCCATCGTTTCGTTGTTCTTGTTCTGTTTCTTACCAGGATGTGAGGGCGAGCGGCAATACCGCACTCTCATCTCCCTGCTGGGTTATGTTAGCCCCTATGCGCCGAGTGGCTAACTACCACAGTTCATAGGTTGGGCAACAACAGGCCGAGTTGTTTGATGCATCTGGTATTCGGGTGTTGTGTCCCGGTGGGTGGTTAGCTACCACACTTGGAACACACCAGTGGCCACCGTTTGTTGCAAATTCAGCTGAGCTGTGCATTGAGTTCCTTGACTTCCTTCTCGGTTGGAGTCTATTGTTGTTGTTCAGCATCTCATGCATAGCATCTGCATTTTATTCTCGCTGCTTATTGCTGATTTATAGTTGCTCTCCGTACTGGGGTTTGACCCCATGTCCCTCTGGGGCTCGGTTTGTTTGTTGTCTGTTGTGTTGTCCAGGTCATACAGCTGGTAGAGGAGGTAACCCAGCTGGTGGTGCCCCAGGATGTGCTTGAGTGTCCCAGTAGCGTATAGCATATATGTATGTATCAGTCTATTAGCCGGGGATATGCCCTGTGCTTCGTTGTTGTATTTTGTTGGGGAGTCTGATACTTTTATCTGTATTGATGCTATACTTGCTTTTATTGGTTGTAAGCTGGGAACTTATTTTGAGTATCATTCTATTTTAAATTATACGTTTTAAACCGTCGGGCCTAAAAGCGAAAATTTTACCCACTTTTTGATAAGCTTCCGCATGTGTTGGGTTTTTACTTTGTTTAGAGCACGAGGCTTGACAGGTCCACTCTGGACTGATACTATAATATCAAATTTAGTTATTCTTTCCTTTAGATATGATTTGAAGGTCTAACTCTAATCTGTTCGAAGTTATACCCAATTTCAAGAGATAGTTCGTCATCTTAGAGCTCTGATGTTCCTTATTTCTTTCAATAGCCTGAGCTGATTCAAATTTGCTTCTTCAATTGAACTCCGATGAACACCCATCAGATTTTATACATCAAACAAGTTTTAAAATAGCAAATCATATATGAAAGCTATCTGTCTCTGATTAAAGAAGGAATGATATATAAAAAGTTTAAAGGAAGTATATTTCAAAAGTTTTGTGATTTTGGATTAATATCCGACGGTCAAAAGAGGATGTGTGGTAACCAGTCGACGGACCGGAGTGCCCTGCCAAGATAAGGTGTTTGGTAATCGATCGATGGATCGAAGTGCCCTGCGAACAGAGTTAAAGATTAGAGCGTCTGGACAACGGCAGAAGTTTGTTGGGTCCCGCTCCACCTAGAACCAGTTAAGCTTGATCAAGTTTCATTCACACTTTTCCAGATAAAATGAGGAATACTGTGGGTTTTTATATTACCAAGTATTCGAGAAAAATTTTTTTTGAAGTTACTTCCTTTACAGAAAAGTTTTACAGTTTAAAGCGCTGCAGCTTCTAGTTTTTGCTTCCAGTTTTTAGTTTACCGTTTAAAGTTATTTTTATCCCTGTTCTTGTTATGTCGAGATTTTCTTGCTGAGTCTCTAGGCTCACTATTTTTCCTAAGTGCAGGTGATCAGATTTAGAGGTTTCTGTTTGGTGCGAGATGGGTCAGATCGGGGGTGTTTATCATGGACATTCGTTTCCATGCTATTTCAGCTTACAGTTTCTTTTGTTGTAAAGAAGATTAGATACAACTTTTGAATATTTTAGATTACTACATCCTTTATTCAATGTAATCTGAATGGCATATACAATTTTCGCAAATAGAGTGAAATAAGTTCGTAAATGTTTGTTTGTTTGTTTGAATTCCTCACATTATGAACTCTGAGCTGTTTTCCAGTTCAAAGTATGAAATTTCATTAATTTCGCAATTTAGCCAAGAATTATTTGATTCATTGTTTACGACCAAGAACAAATTTTGAGTATCATTCAATTCGAACCCCAAACTTATTATAATTTAAATTTGAAAAAGTTGGTCGTTACATGACCTTCGTGAGCTGAGTTGACCCCCGTGATCTGAGTTGACCCCGTAAGCTGGTTTGACCCTCGTAAGATGAATTGTCCCTGATGGATCTGTTTTGACAGATCCTGATTAAGTTTTGAATTACACAAAACCTGTTATTGTGTTTCTAACAATTCCAATTATGTGTGCAGATTTTAGGAACGAAGTTGAAAATCAGCAGTAGCTACGATCTGTCCAGCAGTTGGTTCACAAGATTAAGATCAGCAGTTGGTTTGGTGCATATATTTAGACGGCAGCTGGATTAGCAATGGAGACGTCCAAAGTTGAATCAGTTGTTCGTAATCAGGCGGAGGCCAATTCAGAACAACTGATGTGATTAGTGTTTAGAGAGCTAAAACCAGCTGGAGCGCTAACAAGAGCTGGTAACAGCAAGAATGACGTCAGCATATATAATGGAGATAGCTGTGAGCAGCAAGGATGACGTCATCACATTCAGCAGACGATGAGAAGACCAGTTGTAAGCGCAAGAGATGAAGAGATTATAAATACTGTTGACGAATCTGTTAACAGTCGCTATTCAAGAAGCTGTTGATAGCTGATGATCAATGTTGAAGAATCAGCAGATGATGAAGATCAGCTGGAGCGCTAAGCGTAGATGACATCAGCTGTGATGTCATCACAATTCAGAAGGAAGACTTTGCGTTGATATCAACCAGTCGCAAGCGTTTGATCCACCAGCTGGACAACTAGACGCAAGCAACAGCTCATCCAGTCGAGAGCTTCTTTGAACCAGCTGTTGCTATGAATCCAGTCGCAACCCTTGTGTATCCAGTCGATATGGAATCCAGTCGCAAGAAAGCAGATGTAGTGGAGAGTTACAATCCAGACGCAAGATTCCAGTCGCAGTATTTGAAGATTCAGCAGAAGCGCAAAGCAGCAGTAGACTTGAATCAGCAGCGAAGCAGTTGACGATTTACGAGAGCTGGATGTCAACTGCTGAGCTCAATTCAAATGGAGAAAAACGACAAGAAGCCTGCAAAAGAAAAGGACACAAGTACTATTCTCTGTCGGTACTTTACAAGACACATTTGAACGGGAAGATTGTTGTGTCCAACGGGATTAATTTGAACAGAGGCTTATATATGTTTAGAGAGCGCCATTGAAGAAGCAGGAGACGAGAAGACGCTGGTGAGAGAGGTGTTGTCAACTATCATACGAGAGAGAGTTCTATTGCAGTTGACAGTGGAGCTAGAATTAGCTAATTAGAGAATTTCCCTAGTGTGTGAGAAACAGAGAGTTTGAGAGCTTCATTGTATCAATCTCACACACCGAGATTCATTCACATTCATTGGTGAATGAATCTTGAAATCATTTCACAACAGGTTACGTCCAAGCACGATGACGCAAAACTCTTCTGTATGTAGTTAGTCACACAGTTGCGGCTGGTGTGCATTTGTGGAGTCTAGGAGTTCTCACAGCTGCTGGTTATGGGATTGGGTCTGAACACGAGTTGTAAGATCAAATCTTCTAGTGGAGCCTTCCGTGGTGGAAGAAGGGGAGATGTAGGACATTTAAGTCCGAACTTCCAGAAACAAATCGATTGAGTATTGTATTCTGTTATTAATTCAGCACCTGCGCATTTAACTTAGCATTCAGCACGCATCGCATAACAGCAAGCACTCTTATTTAGCATCGCATACAGTTAGCACACAAGCACTTGCACGAGTTAGTCTCGAACAGATTTATGTTGTACATAAATCTTTTTGAGTTGTTTTAAAATATAGGATTCAGTTTTGGTATTTTCCGCATGATTTTTAAATCATACCAGATCTGTCTCCGGTGCTCTTTGTATTTTTAGTGTTCAAGAACATCGAGCTATTGCAGCTCCGTTTATAGCAGCGCAAAATTTTTATTAACCTTTCAAACCAGCGCTGGCTATCTTTTTTATCCTATTTTCGGACCAACAGTCCCCCGTGAGCTGAAGTGACCATCATGCGCTGTAGTGGACTCCCTCAACTGTAGTGGGCACCGAAATCTGTAGTGCGGATCGTACGCAGTTGTGGCCATTGTATGCTGTAGTGGGCACCACAAGCTGTAATAGAGAACCCTAAGCTGTTCTGGGTTGAGAGCTGATTTCCGTACCCTAAACTGATCGAGTCCTATGAGATGTTTGCGTTGAACAGTCGATCCGAAGCCCGGAGCTGATCTGGATGGATGAGTGGATATGTGTGCTCTAAAATTATCGAGTGCTCTGAGCTTTTTTCAGTGCACTATCTGGATCGAAGCCCCGAGCTGATATAGGATGTGCTGGACCTGAGTGGTGTGAGCTGAGAAGGGAATGCACGATCTGGCCTGCTAAGCTGAGCTGTTTAGGTGTGAGCTGAACCACGGGGTACACACTGTTCGGGATTACCGTAAGCTGAACCTTGCGATCTGAGCTGATCAACATGCTCTGATCTGCGATTTTAGATCGAGTTTTGACCCACTGTAATGCAACTTTTAAATTGATAAATTTGAGTTATTTTAAAATGTTTGAGAAGTTTTTAAGAACTTTTTACATACTGAAGTTTATGAAAATTTTTGAGGAAAAGGAAGGTATTTTGTTGAGGTTTGAGAACTTTTATTGAGGCAGAATGTTGAGTATATAATGAAAATTTTTTGAATGATGCGACTTGGCTGTGGTGTTTCTAAATTTGACGGATATGGTGGTCGCGAGACGCTCTGTTTGGCCTTATCAACATGATCGATATGGTGGCCGGGAGACGTTTTGTAACGCCCAGGAAATCTATAGACCACAATGATAAATCCAAATATTTGAAGGGTTTAATTGCTAATTTCAGTACCCTTCTTCAGCTTCAATTCTGCGATGCAGTTTCTGTCCAAGCTGAATGTCAGGCCCGGTGCGTTAGAGATTGATCACTCAATTAATCGCAAAATGCGGAAGATTAAATATGGGTTAAAAATTTTTTTCGGCCTGGACGAAAATACCATTCAAAATACATTCATACTCGAAGTATAGATTTTTAACTAAAAAAACTACACAACAAGGCAGTACCATAAATGTATACAAATCACAATACAAGTATTCACGCATGGCATCCACTGGTAAACTAGCTTATACAATCTACATAACTGGGATTCAAA
The DNA here is from genome assembly GCA_001598015.1 of Dorcoceras hygrometricum. NCBI lineage: Eukaryota > Viridiplantae > Streptophyta > Magnoliopsida > Lamiales > Gesneriaceae > Dorcoceras > Dorcoceras hygrometricum. The sequence continues at coordinate 45,486 of KV008283.1, forward strand.
ACGGGGCTCTACTAGCTGACGCCACTCGGTCCAGCTGATTTGCCTAAAGAACCTGCAAAGGCCAAACACAAGACCAAAGTAGCCCCAAAAATGGAAAGAAAACGAGGTCAAACCTCAGTGTGAAAAGCACTCATAAAATTTGCTCTTAAAAATCTAAGGGTTTAAAAATCTTAAATAATTTTCATCTCGGTCGTCCCTAGTCTGGTCCATACGTACGGAACTCAAAATATTCTAAAAACATAACATGCATATCATGAAGCCATAAAACTAACAATAAATCGCATAAAATAGCATATAATTTTCTAAAATGGTTTTCTCCCTAGTCATGCACTCATTACCAGTTAATTAGGATTTATAAGAGTTACAAGACCAAATCACACCAGCACACTTTGGATCTGTTCACATCCCAACGGTATATCTTAACTCTAAAACTCATCTTAACTGATCATCACAACAGCTTACGCCACACACAACAGCATCAGATCAGCTCACGTGTCTGACACGGTAACCCAGCACAGTGCATACCAACCAGCTAGCATCCGATATGATCCATCTCGCATAAATCAATCAGCAAGCCTCCAAGCTGGAACTCTCATGCTAATATACCAGTGCACTCCGAGCAAGTATAACTCCTCAGCAAAACCAAACAGCTTGCTCTTCCCACCATTTGTACAGAACTCTCAACCAGCTTGCACCCGTGCTGGTCTAACTGTACCCAAAGTAGCTTCCTCTACCAGCTCAGCATCAGGACCAGCTTGTATCTCTGAGATCAGCACAAAACATCGCACTTACAGCGGTGTTGATCTAAACTGAAATCCGAAATAGCATCTACTATCAGCTTAGCACCAACCCTAGAACCAGCTCTTGTCCGAGTTGTTCCCTCTTTGTGAGACCCGAAAGTTTATTGGATTAATTGAGTTAATTAATCGGGTTCCTATTTTGTGTGTTTAGAACGGATCTAGGAAATGTAGAGTTCAACAGGGTAGTAGTCAGATTCGGGGAGTTGAGAAGTGCTGGTTGGTAACATCGGATTCGGTGTTGGTTGATTTTAATCGGAGCTAGAGGTCAAATCTGGTTGTCGCGAAGTATTCGGTATACGCGGGTTGGATATCCTACGTGGGTAGCAATACACCGTCGTTTGAGAGGAATCAGATTTGAGTTGCGTTAGTTATAAGCGCTGCGTGAACCGGCCTGGTTCGAGAGTCTGCTGTAGACCAGTTTCAGGACCGGTTTCGAGTTGTTTAGATCGTATGTCAGTACGATGTCGTTTTAGATTTCAGCGGAACGCTGGTTAGTGTGGTATCAGATCTGGTCTTTCAGATATGGGTATTTTGGCTAGTAGCGATGCGACGCCGTTTGGAGAGACACGTGTATGTGTTAATTGCTTAGCGGTGCGACGTCGTTTCGTAGTAGCACTGGTGTAGCGTATGTTCCAGATCTGGAGTGTTACTCAGATCTGAGTGGGTATCAGCTCTGAGCCAATGTTTTCGGTGGTTACTGTTCATCATATTTGGGGAACTTAAGTAGTATTTATAGAAGACTTTGACCATATTCTTGCTATTGTTTCCCAACACTTAGAGATATTTCTCGTAACCTTACCCTGTCGCGATACCCTAGATACTGTTCACAGAAGCTTATCTTCTCCGACTGCCGACGGTAGAAGACTTAAATTTGAACAAGAGTGGTAGCACTGGACTCCTCTTGCGAAGGCGATTCGTTCTATACCTCTTTCGAAGACTTTGTAGAGCTGGAAGAGAATCCCTGGAGAAGCTTCCTTGTGCAGTCTATTAGCATTTCGAATGTTTGAGTTCTTCCGTTCGGTAGCTCGTTGGGTAAGTGTTAGTTCCTACCTTGCGCTTCGTTTAGAGCTGTTTGTTGAGCTAGAAGGGTAGGACAGAGCTGGTTGAGTTCATAGCTCCCAGTTCGTAGCTCTGAGCTTTGCGGTTGAGCTAGAAGTGTAGGACAGAGCTGGTTGAGTTCATAGCTCCCAGTTCGTAGCTCTGAGCTTTGCATCCCTGAGTTAGCGTTGTTATTTGACTTATCAAGTTTCAGATCTGGTTGTTCGGGACCTTTTGTGTGGTAATTGTAGCTCAGAACTAAGGTACGGATGTGAGCTTATTTTACAGCGTTGGAATTGGCATGGATATTATGTGTGCTGTTGTGTATACTTCTATGCACTTATTGATTGCTTCTGTTGTGTTGTTTATTGCAAGCTATTACATTGCATACACGCATTATTCATGTTGAGCTCAGATATTGTTTAGCCGTGCCTTGTTTTATTGATCTATGCGTACCAGGATGCTTGTTTTGGAGGCCGAGCAGGTAACTCCCGTCACCCTCATCTTCCTGCTGGGATCTGTTAGCCACTATGAGCCGAATGGGTAGCTCCCACATCTCATGAGACGGGCAACAACAGGTTGAGTGATTCGTTGTGCATCTGGTACCATGTGTTGAGACGAGTGGGTAGCTCCCACATACTCACACACCCCGTTGCCACTATCTTCCAGTTGATTGGATATCAGTTGTTGAGATGTTCCTTGAGATCCTTTGGCTCGCTGCCTTCGGTTTTAGCTTTGTTCTCATGCATATCATTCGCATTTTATCTATTGCTATTTAACTGCTCTTTTTCAGTTGCTCTACGTACTGGGGTTTGACCCCTTGTACCTCTGGGGCTGGTTGTCTTGTTTTCCTGCGTGTGTTTCAGGTTAAGACGGTTTCTCAGCTAGTCGTGGAGTTGATCCAGCTAGTAATACCCCTGGAGGTGGATAGAGTGTCCCAGTTATATGTAGTAGATATATATTATATTTTTTTATATTGTATTGTATCAATGTTGAGCGAGAGACTCATCTGTTTTTTGATTGGGAGTCACTCTATGTTTGTATTGCTGTTAGTTGTTGGATTGGGTTTTCAGTGTTGTAAAACCAGTAATTTGGATATCAATGTATTTTAACTTTTGTTTCCTATGTAAAGCCAAAGCTAAAAAAACTTTTAGCCACTATTTTAATGCTTCCGCCTTGGTTTATTGCGTGTTTTATCTCTGATTGAGCAGGAGGCCTCACATTTTTCGTATCAGAGCTTAAGCTGGGATAAGCTCGAATCTTTTGATCACACTTGAGTTTAGGCACAATGTTGCTTGTTGCATGTGCATGACTATGTGATTTATTTGCTATGTGATATACTTGTTGCTGTGTGACCTTATTGTTTAGTGCCTTCGTAGATGCCGCTTAGACGTAGGTGTAGAGGTAGAGGGCAGACTCCGGAAGAGTCCGAGGGTCAGAACGATGAGGTGCAACATAGTATTCCTATATGTAGACGTGCTAGTCAGGTTGAGGTTGAGGTTGACGAGCTGGCAGCCCGTGTGGAAAACATGGAACTTGTGATGGCGAGGTTTTAGCGGATGAACCCTCAGAAGTTTAACGGTGATGAGCCTAGTTCTGATGCGGAATCCTGTTGGCAGCACATTACCGGCTTGTTCGATCGTGTGAGGTATGATGACGAGCGTAGGTTGAGTTTGGCTACGTTTTAGTTGAGGAGGAATGATGAGCATTGGTGGAGAGGCGCTTCGACGACTTTAGAGGCGACTGGTGTAGGGATCACATGGAACAGTTTGTACTAACTTCCGTCATGAGTACGTTCCAAAATCCTTTTTAAAAGCCAGGGAGCGTGAGTTTGATAACCTGGTGCAGGGGAATTTGTCTGTAGGGGAGTATGTCCGGAGGTTTTCTTTTCTTCTTGCATATGTTCCGCGTGTTTTTGCCGAGAGACCAAAGAGGAACAAGTTCTTGGAGGGGCTGAATGAGGACATGTATTCTTTGGTGCTGGCGAGTTCACCGACTTGTTATGCGTAGGTGATGGATAGGGCAATTGATATTGAGGAGGGACTGCAGAACCGTAGGTCTCGTGTTAGGCCTCCAGTGGTGCAAGGTAACCGTCCCATGATTCCGAGGGTGCAACCTTCCCAGTCTTCGCAGTCATCCCAGCCACCCCAGTAGCAGACAACCCAACAGTCTGGAGGCCATAGGTTTAGACCTCGTGGTCATCAGTTAAAGAAGAAGCAGGGTTCTAGCTGGCGTAGTGTGTTGGCGTGCAGGGTGCATGTAACAATTTTGGGCAGTATGGACACTTTGCGAGAGTGTGTCCTTTGGCTGGATCCCAGCATGCCGCAGCCCCGCCTCAAGGTCGTTCTGGTGGGTCATCTCGAGGTCGTTCTTTTCCTTCTCTGTAGCAGAGGATAGGGGAGATTTAGTATAGGTCATTTCAGCAGCCTGGTACTTCACGGTTTGGACAGTCTTCCCAGCCTCAGTTCTCAGGACCTCAGTTTGCCCAGGTGAATGCCAGCAAGCAGAAGGCACGCCAGGAGGAGTGATTGCAGGTACTTGTTCTGTCTTTGATTTTCATGCACGTGTATTGTTTGACACTGGAGCATCACATTCGTTTATTGCTGATGCATTTGTGGTTGAGCATGGTTTGCATACCACCTCTTTGTGTGATGTTGTGTATGTTGCGACTCCTCCCGGCGCGAGCCTATACTCCCAAGAGATTGTGTTGAATGGCATTCTTAGGTTTGGTGAGAATGTGTTGTTAGCGAATATGATCAGGGTAGTGATGTGGGATTTCGACTGCATAGTGGGAATGGACATGTTGTCTAGCTATAGGGCCACCGTGGACTTTTACCATGCTTTGTGCGTTTTAGGCCCCAGTCTGGCGAGAAATAGAATTTCTATGGCCATGATTCCCAGTCGAAGATTCCTTTGGTCTCTGCGATGGAGATGTTTAGTATGTTGTCGTTGGAGAGTGTAGGATTTATGATATATGCTTTAGATGCATCATTTTCTTCTTGCGTAGAGCTTGGTGATATCCTTGTTGCTCGAGATTTCCCTGATGTGTTTCCGGAGGAGATTCCTAACTTTCCTCCGAGAAGGGAGATCGACTTTAGCATTGATTTGGTACCTGGTACGGCTCCGATCTCGTGCACTCCGTATCATTTAGCTTCAGCTGAGTTGAGGAAGTTAAAGGTACAACTTAGTGATTTGCTGGAGAAAGGTTTTTATTCGACCGAGCATGTCTCCGTGGGGAGCTCCTATCATGTTTGTGAAGAAGAAGGATGATTCGATGAGGATGTGCATCGACTTCAGGAAACTGAATAAGGCTACAGTGAAGAATAAGTACCCCTTGCCGAGGATTGATGATTTGTTTGACCAATTGCAAAGTTCAGCCGTGTATACGAAGATCGATCTGCGTTCAGGGTACCATCAGTTCTGCATTCGGGAGCAAGATGTTGCGAAAACTGCTTTTCGTACGAGGTATGGGCAATATGAGTTTTTGGTTATCCTTTTGGTTTGACGAATGCCCCTGCAGTTTTCATGGACCTGATGAATCGAGTCATTCGAGAGTTCATCGATCAGTTTGTGATTGTGTTTATCGATGACATCTTGGCGTACTCGAAGACTGCAATGCAGCACAAAGAGAATTTGAGGAAGGTTCTCCAAAAACTTCGAGACTCGCAGTTGTATGCTAATCTTTCCAAGTGCGAATTATGGTTGGACGAGATTGTATTTCTGGGTCATGTCGTTTCAGCTTAAGGTATTTCTGTGGATCCCTATAAAGTTGAGGCTGTTGTTAACTGGGAGCGTCCCAAGAATGTTTCAGAGATTCGTAGTTTATTAGGTATGGCTAGCTATTATCGGTGGTTTATAGAGGGATTCTATAGTATAGCTAAGCCTATGACGCAGTTTACCAGAAGGACAAGATATTTTTTTGGACTGAACAGTGTGAGAACAGTTTTCTGTTGCTCAAAGAGAAGCTAACTACCGCGCCAATGTTAGCTTTGCCTTCGGGTTCAGGTGGTTTTGTGGTTTGTTCGGATGCTTCGTTGAATGGATTGGGTTGTGTGTTGATGCAGAATGGTCGAGTCATTGCGTATGCTTCCGTCAATTGAAACCGCATGAGACTCAATAACCAGTTCATGATTTGGAGTTGGCAGCAGTGGTATTTGTCTTTAAGATTTGGCGCCACTACCTGTATGGGGAGCACTTTGTGATGTATACAGACCACAAGAGTCTTCAGTATCTGTTTTCTCAGTCAGATTTTAACATGAGACAGCGTAGATGGATGGAGATGCTTAAAGATTTTTACTGTGAGATCCAATATCAGCCTAGGAGGATTGGGTTGTGTGTTGATGCAGAATGGTCGAGTCATTGCGTATGCTTCCGTCAGTTGAAACCGCATGAGACTCGATACCCAGTTCATGATTTGGAGTTGGCAGCAGTGGTATTTGTCTTTACGATTTGGCGCCACTACCTGTATGGGGAGCACTTTGTGATGTATACAGACCACAAGAGTCTTCAGTATCTGTTTTCTCAGTCAGATTTTAACATGAGACAGCGTAGATGGATGGATATGCTTAAAGATTTTTACTGTGAGATCCAATATCAGCCTAGGAAAGTGAATGTAGTTGCTGATGCATTGAGCAGGAAGGCTCAAGTGGCGATGCTGGCTTCGTTGCATATTTTGAAGGTCCATGAGCATCTAAGCACTACTGGTTTGCGGTTTTATCCAAGTGAGGATTATGTTGTGGTGTCTTCTTTTCAAGTTGAGCCACAGTTTTTTTCGAGCATTAGAGCGGCTCAAATAACTGATCCATCTATCCATGAGTTGAAGTTGAAGGTTAGGGCTGGACAGTTAGAAGACTATTCTGTCTCTTCTGATGGTTGTTTGAGATTTCATGGCAGGTTGTTAGTGCCAAATCTGTGGATTTGAAGGAGGAGATCTTGAGAGAAGCACAATGTAGTAGACAGTGTCCATTGCAAGGAAGATGTGCCATACCTTGAAGCCGCACTTTTGTGGGCAGGTTTGAAGAGTGATGTAGCTGACTTTGTTGCGCGTTGTCTGAACTGTAAGCAAGTAAAGGCAGAAAGGATGAGACATGGTGGTTTATTTCAGAGCTTAGAGGTGGCCAATGGAATTGGGAACACATAGCTATGGATTTTGTAATGCATTTGCCTCGTTCCAGCAGAGGTTGTGATGCTGTTTGGATTGTAATAGATAGATTGTCGAAGTTTGCTCACTTCATTCCCTACAATATGATGTATTCTTTGAAAAAAATGGCGAAGCTATACATAGATTTCCTGGTGAGATTGCATGTGTGCCTGTGTCCATTGTCTCAGATCGTGATCCGAGGTTTACTTCCAGGTTTTGGAAGAGTTTGCAAACAGCTTTAGGTACCAGATTCGCTATGAGTACTGCTTATCATCCCCAAACCGATGGCCAATCTGAGAGAACTATCGAGATTTTAGAGGATATGTTGAGAGTTGTGGTGTAGCGCCTCAAAATCCATAGGACCACAAATTGTTTAGCCTTTCTATTGTAAGGGTTGTTTTGAGATTTCGAGGATTTCAGTTCAAATCTGATTTCTTTGTTTTCTAGCTTAGAAGCAGCGGCCCAGAAGGTTCCGGCAGGATTACGCCCAAGCACAAAACTAAATTGGTCCATATCTGAATTTCCTTTACAAATAAAATGACTTCAGTTGGGAGATCTGTTTTGTTTAAATGAGGTAGCAAGATTTCAAATTAAAATAGTAGTAGGGAGTTTTTAGCAAATCTTTTAAAAGGACAAGAGTTGGCATGACAACCATGCCTACTTAAGTGTTTTTACCTACTACTCAATCATGCTCCCATGTATAAAATGGTTTACGTAAATTACTGGACTTATTTTTATTGTAAGAAAACTTTTAGTTCTCTCAAAAAGTTAGAAGTTCCCGGAAGCGTGCTTGAGGAGAATTCCAGCCAAAGCCATCTGCACGTTGTGACCTTCATTCAGGAAAGTAAATCTTATTCTTGCTGCATTTGGAAAAAATATATTTCTTCGTTGTTTTATGAGTATGCTTGCCTGTTGTATGTTCCAGTTCGAGTTATGTTAAGTTATGGATTCACTGCTTTGATGTTTTATTTTTGAGGAAACTCACCAGTTAACTTTTTAACAAGCAGCCATGTTTTTCAAAATACTGAGTTGTGCAGATCCAGATAAGATCAGCCAAGTGAAGTTCTTGTCGTTCTCGAGTACTGCGGAAGTTCTGGATATTGAATATAAACAGATAGGCGACGTTGGTGCGATCGGGATTTTTTTGTTTCGATTGGATAAGAGAAGTTAGTTTGTTTAGGAACTGTCCGAGTTGATGCAGTAATTTCGTGTTTCTTAGCCAAATCTGTGTGATGGGTTTCTCATAGCGGAGTGACCTTCCAAATCTGAAATTCTTTCCCGAAGCTTATATTACTGTTTTCTAAGTTGGATCTGTTTTCTTAACCAAATCTGTTTCCTATGCGAAATCTGTTGTAACGCCCCAGATCTAACGACTGCCCCCACTGTACAACACTGATCTTTTCAGCGTGTTTTGTCCTCACTTGCACGCACCCTGAGAAACTTCCCAGAGGGTCACCCATCCCAAAATT
>KV008284.1:14688-34536 GCA_001598015.1 Dorcoceras hygrometricum
AGTTACCTATGACCTGCTCAGGTGGATGATTTTTATTCCACCGGAGATCAGATCCAATGGGATTTGCTCCTTGTTGCATTTGAGTGTCTGGCTGGATTGCAACAGCTGGATCAGCTGACACCAATTGATATTCTTCGTTATTGGCTTGTGCGTCAGGTTCCAGTTGTTGAGATGGTTGTTCCAGATGTGAGCTTGGATTAGCTTTTGTATCAGTTATAGGTCTGGATTCCAACTGATGTGATGTGCTTGCGACTGTTGCTTCAGCTGGTGGTCTCCAATTGATGAGTGATTGTATCTCATTCATCAGCTGTTGGTTTAGATACCAATTGATAAGTGCTTGTGACTGGTGCTTCAGATGTTGGTCTTTGTGTAGCAAGATATGTTTGTGCAACATCTGGTTGAACAGCATCTGTTGGAGCAACAGCTGGTTGAGCAACATCTGGTTGAAGGTTGGTTGCTCCTCCTCCAACAGCTGGTACTCCTGGCGAGATCTGATCCTGCGTAAAGTCAATGTTAGTTAAATCGATGACTACTGGATTACCTGTCAGATCTTGTTGCGCGTTAGTGTGTGGTGTGTCCAGTGCTGGTTCCATCTCTGCTTATGGTGCTTCAGATGTTGGTCTTTGTGTAGCAAGATCTGTTTGTACAACATCTTCTTGAGCACCATCTGGTTGAACAGCATCTGTTGGAGCAACAGCTGGTTGAGCAACATCTGGTTGAAGGTTGGTTGCTCCTCCTCCAACAGCTGGTACTCCTGGCGAGATCTGATCCTGCGTAAAGTCAATGTTAGTTAAATCGATGACTACTGGATTACCTGTCAGATCTTGTTGCACGTTAGTGTGTGGTGTGTCCAGTGCTGGTTCCATATCTGCTGAATATCTTTGTGGAGCCACGTCATCATCTGAGTCATCAAGACTTGTTGATTCCAGACGTGAACACAAATCATGTAGGCTTGCAGCTGAGTTGGATCTAAAGCTTGTATCGTCAAACACCACGTGTGCGGATTCTTCAACTGTCAGACTTCTGTTGTTGAAAACACGATATGCCTTGCTAACAGCTGAATAACCTAGGAAGATACCTGCATCAGATTTTGGTTCAAAGGCTGTTAGGCGCTTTTTACCATTATTATAAATAACATCTGCACCCAAACACCCTGAATAAGATATATCAGGTTTCTTGCCATTCTAGATCTCATATGGGGTTTTATCGTGCATCCTATTAATCATAGATCTATTCTGAGTATAACACGCTGTGATAACTGCTTCTGCCCAAAATTTTTGTGAAATACCAGAATAAGCAATCATAGATCGAGCAGCTTCTTTTAAAGTACGATTTCTACTCTCAGCAAGCCCGTTCAGCTGAGGAGTTCTATCTGCTGAAAGCTCATTCTTTATCCCAATGTCTTCTAGACAAGAAGTTAATTTATGATTTAAAAATTCAGTACCACGATCACTTTTTATCCTATCGATTTTACAAGATCTGTCATTTTTCAAACGTTTTAAAAGGCGTATCAGCTGGTCAGCGGTATCAGATTTTGTCTTTAAAACCAACACCCAAGTGAATTTTGTATCGAGCAGCTTCTTTTAAAGTACGATTTCTACTCTCAGCAAGCCCGTTCAGCTGAGGAGTTCTATCTGCTGAAAGCTCATTCTTTATCCCAATGTCTTCTAGATAAGAAGTTAATTTATGATTTAAAAATTCAGTACCACGATCACTTTTTATCCTATCGATTTTACAAGATCTGTCATTTTTCAAACGTTTTAAAAGGCGTATCAGCTGGTCAGCGGTATCAGATTTTGTCTTTAAAACCAACACCCAAGTGAATTTTGTAAAATCATCAATAACAACTAGGGTGTAGTTCGTTCCCCCTAAGCTAGTTACGGGAATAGGACCAAATAGATCCATATGTAAAAGCTCTAAGCTACGGGAAGAACGTTTACCGCCTTTCTTTTTAAAAGTAGATTTGATTTGTTTACCCAGCTGACAAGCGGCACAAATCTTGTCCTTAGAAAAATTGATTTTTGGCATACCAGAAACCATATCATGTTGACTCAATTTGGCAATTGTTTTGAAGTTTAGATGATTCATTCTTTGATGCCACACCCAACTCTTGGAAGAGTCTGTTCAGGTTTCAACTGCTCTGACCAATCGATTATGTAGGTATTCCCCGAACGTTTACCTACCAATATAGTCAGACCATTTGCACTCTGAACTGTGCAAGTGTGTTGTGGAAACTTAACTATGTAACCCTTGTCACATAGCTGACTAATGCTAATTAAATTATAACGTAAATTATCAACAACTAGGACGTCTGAAATAGAGATGTTACCGTGGATAAGCTTACCCTTACCCACATTGTTACCGTATGCGTTATCACCAAACACGATTTTTGCTCCTTTGTGTGGAACAACGTCTGAGCAGCTTTTGGTTTCCCGTAATGTGTCGTGCACAGCCGCTGTCCAGGTACCACAAAGTTGATACATCTACTGGTTCGTACCTGTTGTCCTGCAATCATACAAACAGCTTTTGGTACCCAATTTTACTTGGGTCCAGATCGGATTACCCCTTTCGGGACCCATACTTGAATTACCTTGACAGTTTTTCCAGTACTAGAGTCCGTGAGGGTCTGTGTAAAACTATGGTGAGATCTATTGAGTGTTGATTTCATATTTTGACCATTTAGATCCCTCCTCGGCTGAACCTTTCTCCAACCAGATTTTACCTTCGTTGAATTACGCCTTGGCTGGTTAGGAGCAAACGACTTAGAACCAGCTTTTGCTTTGTCTTTGTACAATTTGTTCTTTATCCAGCTGGACTTGGAATTCTCAGGTTTTTGATAGCCGATACCAGGTTTTCCTTTATGGTTCAACTTATGAGAGGTCTGGTCATTTTATGTCATCGACTCACAGCTGTCATATGTCACACTGGCTTTGACAAAGCTCATCTTATTGAACTTGTCGTACACCAGCTGTGATTGAATACTTGTTTCTCCAGAGCTGCTTTCACTAACATTGAAACCCAAGCCAGTTCTATCACTCGCTGGCTTCTGAATTCCAAACAGCTTATCAAGAGAAGCAGAAGACTTGGTCCAGGAGCTCATTGTCAAATTTAATTTTTCAATTTCAGACTCGAGCTCACAAGACTTTGATCTCAACAGTTCATTCTCAGCCTTCAGCTTACTCAACTCGATTTATAAACTGTCAGCTTCACCAAGTTCAACAAAACTTGGTTCTACTGAACTATTTTTCAATTCATCGTTTTCAGCTTTAACTTCCTCGAATGTTTGAGAAAGCTTCCTGTACTCTTTGACCATATCATTAAGTGCACTGACAAGGTCTTCTCCTGTAAATTCAATGTTAGAGAAGTCGAATACCTCGTCATCAGAAGTTTGATCAGCCATGAGACAGTGAACTTCCTCCTGTTCACTATCGCTTTATGAGGAACTGCTGAATGAAGAATCTGAATCGGTGTCAGCCCAACTCTTGGTGCTTTCCTCAGCCATCAGCACTTTGCGATCATTCTTGCGGCTGGGTCTTTTATCGCCTCGTTTCCTCATCCGTCTATCCTTGGATCTATCGATTTCTCTCATTTGTCTTGTCATCTTGTTTGTATCGATCCTCCTTCTTTTCATCTCTTCTGTATCTATCTTCCTTCTTGGGCCTGTTGCATCAGCTGCAAATGCCCTGGACGTCCACAATTAAAGCAATTCATATCAGATGTTTCCTCATCCGTCTATCCTTGGATCTATCGATTTCTCTCATTTGTCTTGTCATCTTGTTTGTATCGATCCTCCTTCTTTTCATATCTTCTGTATCTATCTTCCTTCTTGGGCCTGTTGCAATCAGCTGCAAAATGCCCTGGACGTCCACAATTAAAGCAATTCATATCAGATGCAACTTTATCATTTTTATGGACATTATTATAAGGATTATAAGGGTTGTAGGATCTTCTCAAATATTTCCCAAAATTCTTAACGAAGAGGGACATGACATCATCCCTGAGTTGATCAGCCGTCTTGCTAGTGCTTGGAGAGCACTGTTCAGTCGTTGTAGAAGCTAGTGCTTTTGTTGGCTGGGATGTTGAGGGTCCAGCTTCTGCTCTTGTGTCCAACTCGAACTCATAAGCTTTTAGATTTGCAAACAAGTCGTGAAGCTCCAGCTTGTTCAGATCTTTGGATTCCCTCATAGCCATTGTCTTCACGTCCCACTCCCTGGGCAACGCTCTCATCACCTTCAATGCCAACTCTCTGTTGCTATACTCCTTGCCAAGACTCGTCAACTCAATAACAACGGCACTGAATCTTTCATAGAACTCTGTCATGGTCTCTCCATCCTTCATCTTGATCGCTTCATACTTCTGCTGAGCGACAATCAGCTTGTTCTCCTTCGTTTCATCATTTCCTTCACATATTTGGGTTAGCTTCTCCCATATTTCCTTGGCAGTGGCGCTGGTCTTGATCTTACTGAACATGTTTTTGTCCAGTGTCTTGTAAAGGATATCCCTGGCCAAATTATCTAGATTCGCCTTCTTTTTGTCCTCATTAGTGTTTTCATGTCTGCTCTTTTCTAAAAACTTAGGCTCGCTAGCTGATATTGCAAATGCTAAGTTTGGCTTCATTATCTTCAACGGCCCTTCTGTGATAACAGACCACATGTCGTCATCCTGAGCAGCCAGATGCGCCTGCATGCGAATCTTCCAATCATCGTAGTCCTCCTTAGAAAACATTGGAATCTTCTTGTGAGAAGTCGACATTTTAATATATGTTAAAACACAAACAGAAATTGTTCAATACTGAGATGCGCAGGCTCTCATACCAATTGATAGGATCAATGTGGTTCGAAAAACAGCTGCAAGAGTTCAGAAGGGGGGGTTGAATGAACTCTTGGTATTTTCAAATTTTTGAAACCTTTTAAAACAATTTTACAAGCACCCGCTTAACTTAAATCCGAGTTACCAGATTTAAGGATCTCAGTTTAAATCAAATTTCTTGGCTAACAAAAAGTGCGGAAAGAAGCCAATTAATTTGTGAACAGATTAAAGCAGTAAATAAATGCAATAATGTAAAATTTTAAGGGTCGAGAGTTTGTTTATGTAAGTTCGGATATCAATATCCTACGTCTCCCCTTCTTCCTTTTCAAGAAGGTTCCATTATAAGGTTTGATGGTTTCAGGCCTTCTGCAAACACCCAGTCATGCAAGCAACACTTAACGTGAACTCCTAGCAACACAACTTCACCAAGCAGACGCAGCTGCTGTTTATAACACTTGTATTTTGTTTTCAAACGGCCTTTGTGTGAAACGTTTGTTACAGACTCAATCTAGAATAATAACAGTGAATCCAAATATATTGAGACTGTAAATCTTCTGGTTTCTAAACAAAGAAACGTGATTCAACAGGTGAACCAAAAGATGACTCGAAGGTAATGTCTGTGAAAATCAACACTTGTGTTCTTCGAGTTTGTGAGCTTTTGAGAGATAACTTCGACAGAGTGTAAGCTCAAGCATGATGAAGACAATGAGTGACTTGGATCAAGAGTCGATAGTAAAGGAGTGAGCGAGAGTAATCAAGAGCTTCTTCAATTCAAATTTCTGCAATTTATACCCTTTGCTCTCAACGGTCATAAAAGCTATTTTCCTCTGTAAATCTTCAACAAATCACGATTACGTTATGTACTGCTCCACTAAGGAAAATTGCGCTTTGTAAGAGCCAAATTATCGTCTTTCCATATTTGTGAAAACACTGTATAACGTCCCCTGTGAATTGTGTACTATTTACCCAAAATAGTACCGACGTTGTCTCCTTAATTCCAGGAAATAGTACGATTCAATCTTCAGCATTGATTCTTTCCATTTTGAATATGTAATTGCGTTTGAATCGATTTTTCGCTTGCTCCTGAATTCTCTTATTGTTAATACAGCTTTTTCTTTCTTGAAGAAGATGAATAGTTCATCGCTGATAGAATACGTGACTGTTGCTACTGAGTAAATAACGCCAACTAAATCTTTGAAACAGTTAAACCAACGTCTGATTGTAGCGCTAAGCCAAACGCTGTCGTATCAATTAATCCAAACGACGTAGTTTTGTTGTTCGTTAAGAAACATGCTAACACTTGAGTAGTTGCGTCTTATATCAAATCAACAACTGAATCCCAAAGGCTGAATATGCTTGCTACTGAAGTAGAATTTGACTGCTGATCATAACAACCAACGACTGATTATACCAACTGCTGATTAGATATCCAACGCCTGAATAGATACTCAACGTCTGAAATATCCCCCTTTTTGCAAATTGTGATATAACTCCTGGTTGCAACGACTGAATATTCCAACAACAATCACGACTGAATCAAAAGCACTGTAGCCAACTACTGAAAATACTTACTACTGAAATAAATAAACTGCTGAAATATGTTTACTACTGAACCGAATATCCAACTAGTGATTAATACCAAAGTCTGATTGCGTAACCCTTGATCAACATCTGAATTGCTCTCACGATTGACATAAAAACCCCATACCAGAAACTGATAACTGTATATCTTCAACCTCTGAAATAGTAACCCATCAACTGAGTGCTTCAACTCAACTGCTGAAATATTCCCGAATACCAAGATCTGATATCTAACAACTGAAATATTCAATCCCAATATCTGACTGATCAATCCAACATCTGAAGTATACTTTGCTCCAAACATGTAGTTGATCATCTTCAACGGCTGACGGTCCAAGTGTTACTTCTGAATTTAGCTCTTGTCTTATTTTGTTATCACCAAAATTAATAAATTTTATCTTAACATCGTTCTTTTCCTTCTCCACAGCAGAGGATAGGGGAGACGCAGTTTAGGCTGTTTCAGCAGCCTGGACCTTCGCGTTTCGGACAGTCTTCCCAGCCTCACTTCTCGGGACCCCAGCATGCTCAGGTGAATGCCATGACGAGGGAGCAAGCGGAGGGCACGCCAGGAGGAGTGATTGCAGGTATTTGATATGTTTTTATTTTCCTGTGCGTGTATTGTTTGATACAGGAGCATCAAATTCGTTTATTGCTGATGCCTTTGTGGTTGAGCATGGTTTGCATACCACTTCTTTGTATGATGTTGTGTCTGTTGCGACTCCTGCCTGCGCGAGCCTATACTCCCAAGAGATTGTGTTGAATGGCATTCTTAGGTTTGGTGAGAACGTGTTAGTGGTGAACCTGATCAGGCTAGTGATGTGGGATTTCGATTGTATAGTGGGAGTGGACGTGTTGTCTAGCTATATGGCCACCGTGGATTGTTTCCATGGCGTTGTGCGTTTTAGGCCCAGTCTGGCGAGAAGTTGGACTTCTATGGCCACGATTCCCGATCAAAGATTCCTTTAGTCTCTGTGATGGAGATGTTTAGCCTGTTGTCTTTGGAGAGCGTAGGTTTTATGATCTATGCTTTGGATGCATCTTTTTCTTCGTGTGTGGAGCTTAATGACATCCCGGTCGCTCGTGATTTCCCTGATGTGTTTGAGGAGATTCCTGATTTTCTTCCGAGAAAGGAGATCGACTTCAGCATTGAGTTGGTACCTGGTACAGCTCCGATCTCGCGAGCCTCGTATCGATTAGCGCCCGCCAAGTTGAGGGAGTTGAAGGTGCAACTTAGCGACTTGTTGGAGAAGGGCTTCATTAGACCGAGTATGTCCCCATGGGGAGCGCTTATCTTGTTTGTGAAGAAGAAGGATGGATCCATGAGGATGTGTATAGACTTCCGGCAACTGAATAAGGCGACAGTGAAGAATAAGTATCCTTTGCCGAGGATCGATTATTTTTTTGACCAGTTGCAGGGTTCAGTGGTGTACTCTAAGATCGATCTGTGTTTGGGGTACCATCAGTTGCGTATCCGGGAGTAAGATGTTGCGAAAACTTCTTTTTGTACGAGGTACGGGCATTATGAGTTTTTGTTTATGCCTTTTGGTTTGACGAATGCCCCTGCAGTTTTCATGGATCTAATGAATTGAGTCTTTCGAGAATTGATCAATCAGTTTGTGATTGTATTTATCGATGATATTTTGGTGTATTCGAAGACTGTGATGCAGCATAAAGAGCATTTGAGGCTGGTTCTCCAAACTCTGCGAGACTCGCGGCTGTATGCTAAGTTTTCCAAGTGCGAGTTTTGGTTGGATAGGATTGTATTTCTGGGTCATGTCGTTTCAGCTGAAGGTATTTCAATGGATCCCAGTAAAGTTGAGGCTGTTGTTAACTGGGAGCGTCCCAAGAATGTTTCAGAGATCCGTAGTTTCTTGGGTTTGGCAAGCTATTATCGGCGCTTTATCGAGGGATTCTCTAGTATAGCTAAGCCTATGACGCAGTTGACCCAGAAAGACAAGATGGACTGATCAGTGTGAGAACAGTTTTCTGTTGCTCAAGGAGAAGCTAACTTCTGCGTCTGTGTTAGCTTTTCCGTCCGGTTCAGGTGGTTTTGTAGTTTGTTCTGATGCTTCGTTGAATGGATTGGGTTGTGTGTTGATGCAGAATGGTCGAGTCATTGCGTATGATTCTCGTCAGTTGAAATCGCATGAGACTCGATACCCAGTTCATGATTTGGAGTTGGCAGCAGTGATCTTTGCCTTGAAGATTTGGCGCCACTATTTGTATGGTGAGCAGTTTGTAGTGTATAAAGATCACAAAAGCCTTCAGTATCAGTTTCTCAGTCAGATTTGAACATGAGACAGCTTAGATGGATGGAGCTGCTGAACGATTTTGATTGTGAGATCCAATATCAGCCTAGGAAAGTGAATGTAGTTGCTGATGCATTGAGCAGGAAGGCTGAAGTGGCGATGCTGGCTTCGTTGCAGATTTCAAAGGTCCATGAGCATCTAAGCACTACTGGTTGGCGATTTTACCCAGGTGAGGATTATGTAGTGGTGTCATCCTTCCAAGTTGAGCCACAGATTTTTGCGAATATTAGAGTCAGCTCAGAGAACAGATCCATCTATCCATGAGTTGAAGCTGAAGTTTGAGCTGGACAGTTAGAGGATTATACTGTCTCGTCAGATTGTTGTTTCAGGTTTCGTGGCGGGTTGTTATTGACAGATTATCGAAGTCTGCTCACTTCATTCCCTAAAATATGACGTATTCTTTGAAGAATATGACGAAGCTGTACATAGATTTTGTTGTGATATTGCATGGTGTGCCTGTGTCTATTGTTTCAGATCGTGATCCGAGGTTTACTTCCAGGTTTTGGAAGAGTTTGAAAACAGCTTTGGGTACCAGATTGGCTATGAGTACAACATATCATCCCCAAACCGATGTCCAATCTGAGAGAACTATCCAGATCTTAGAGGATATGTTGAGAGCTGTTGTGATGGATTTCAGTGATAGCTGGCAAGATTCGTTGTCTTTGGTTGAGTTTTCTTATAATAACAGCTATCACGTCACGATTGGTCTGGCATCATTTGAAGCTTTGTATGGTAGGAAGTGCAGATCGCCGATATGTTCGGAAGAAGTGGGGCAGAAGCAGCTGTCTTCTCCAGAATTTGTGCAGCAGATGAGAGATCAAGTTGATCTAATTCGACAGCGTATGAAAGCTGCACAAGATCGCCAAGCAAGCTATGCGAACAGACGTAGGCCTCTAGAATTTCAGGTTGGAGATCCGGTTTTCTGAAAGTTTCTCCTTTTCGAAGTGTTATGAGATTTGGTCTCAAGGGAAAGTTGGCTCCTCGTTATGTTGGACCTTATGAGATTGTTGAAAGGATTGGCCCTTTGGCTTATCGGTTGTTGTTATTGCCAGATCTATCCTCATTACATGATGTGTTTCATGTGTCGATGTTGAGGAAGTATGAGCCAGATCCTTCTCATGTGTTGAGAACCGACGAGGTGGAGCTGGATCGGACTTTGAGTTATGTTTTGAGTATCCCTTGCAGATCTTGGACATAAAGGAGAAGCAGTTGAGGAACAAGACCATTCCCTTGGTGATGGTCCAGTGGAGCAAACATGGTAGAGAAGAAGCTACGTGGGAGTTGGAAGGGAAAATGCAACGTGAATGGCCTCATCTGTTTGAGTAGATGTTGCATTTGTTCCAGTAGCTAGTTTTTTTGTTATTGTTTGTTCCAGTTATATTGAACTCTTGGTTAGTAGCCTCCTGTTGAGTGTTAGAAGTTCCTGTGTGTTTTGGTTGTAGTGTGGTTATCTAGTTTTGGAATGTTCTGTTGAGTTTTGCTCAGATCTGGCGTTGTTGTTTGATTTCGAGGACGAAATCTTATTTTCAGTGGGGGAGAGATGTGAGACCCGAAATATTATTGGATTAATTGAGTTAATAAATCGGGTTTAGCATAGACCAGATTTGGTGTGAACAGATCTGGGATGAGCCAGCTTTGAGCTGGTATGCTTGGTTAAGTAATGATGCCCGTTTAAGTATTGGAACAGCTCTAGATTGTTAGAGAACTTCTGTAGGAAAATGATCGGATTTGAGTGTTGGTCAGCGCTGGGTGATCGTATTCAGATTTGGTGGTGGAATCTGGTGGTCGCGCGCTATTTGGTTACGCGTGTTGGAAACTCTACGTGGGTAGTGATGCGATATCGTTTTGGGAGAAGCCAGATCTGAGTTGCGAGCGTGGTTAGTGATATGTGGATAGGTCCAGTTCGTTGTTCCGCTTCGTAGTGATGGGGTAGACCGGTGCGGTTCAGGATATTCAGCTTTGAATGGTCAACGTTTGTGTGAGATCTGGTCTGTCAGATCTGGGTTGCAATGCGGCAACATTTTGATGACGTCTGGAGGGATGCGATGCGATGTCGTTTAGTGATTCAGATGTGGTTAACGTGATGACGTGTCCTAGTGAGCGAGCGGTCCTTGGTGCGACGTCGTTTGGATAAGTTCCAAATCTGGTTTAGTGTATGGTCCAGATCTGGAGTGTTACTTAGATCTGAGTTGGGAACATCTTTGAGCAGGTTTTTTCGGTGGCTACTGTTCATCAGATTTGGAGAACTTAAGTTATTTATATAGAGGAATTTGACTGGTCTCGCTATATTGTTTTCCAACACTTAAAATATTTCCCGTGAGTTCATCTTGTCGCGATACCCTAGTTAATGTTCACCGAAGCTTTTCTTCTTCGATTGTCGGATGGTAGACAGCTCCGACGGACGCAAGAGTGGTAGCGCTGGACTCCTCTTGTTAAGGCGCTTCGTTCTATACCTCTTTCGCAGGCTTGAGTTAAGCTGGAGGAAGATCGCGATGGAAGCGACTCTGTGTAGTCTGTTAGCATAAGCGTAGATTTGCTTATGCTGTTCAGTAGCTCGTTGGGTAAGTGTTAGTCCTACCTTGTGCTTCGTTTAAAGCTGTTTGTTGAGCTAGAAGGGTAGGACAGAGCTGGTGGATCTCGTATCTCCCAGTTTGTGGTTTTTGTGCTACTGTCCCTGATTCGTTGCTTGTATTTGGTTTGCGAGGTTTCAGATATGTGCGCTCGGGACCCTGTTTGTAGTAATTGTAGCTCAGATCTAAGGTACGGATGTGAGCTTGTTTTACAGCATTGGAATTGGCATGGATATTATGTGTGCTACTGTGTATGCTTCTGTGATGTTATTTCTTGCCTCTGTTGTGTTGTTTATTGCAAGCTGTTTCATTGTATACATGCATTATTCATGTTGAGCTCAGATCTTGTTAGCCTTGCCTTGTTGTCTTGATCTGTGCGTACCAGGATGCCTGTTTGGAGGCCGAGCGGGTAACTCCCGTCACCCTCATCTCCCTGCTGGGATCTGTTAGCCACTATGAGCGGAGTGGGTAGCTCCCACATCTCATGAGATGGGCAACAACTGGTGATTGTTATGCATCTGGTACCGTGTGTTGAGACGAGTGGGTAGCTCCCATATGCTCTCACACCCCATGGCCACTATCTTCCAATGATTGTATATCAGTTGTTGAGAAGTTCTTGAGATCCTTTGGCTCCCTGCCTTCGGTTGTAGCCTTGTTCTCATGCATAGCATGCGCATTTTATCTGTTGCTATTTAACTGCTGTTTTTCAGTTGCTCTCCGTATTGGGATGTGACCCCGAGGTCCCTCTGGGGCTGGTTGTCTTGTTTGCCTGTGTGTGTTTTCAGGTTACCATGGTTTCACCACTGGTCGTGGAGTTGATCCAGCTGGTAATGCCCCAGGAGGTGGATAGAGTGTCCCAGTTATATGTAGTAGATACATATGATATTTGTTGGTCCGAATTTAAGGATCTGAAAGATAGCAGGAGCTGTTTTTGACAACCGTTAAAAATTTTGCGCCCTGCTGAAACTTGAGCTGCAATAGCTCGTTGTTCTTGAACATACAATAATAGAGCACCGGAGACAGATCTGGTATGATTTAAAAATCATGCGGAAAATACCAGAACTGAATCCTATATTTTAAAACAAACTCAACAGATTTATGTATAAACATAAATCTGTTCGAGACTCGAGCTTGTGTGTGCTGCTGAAATGCGATGCTAAACTGAATTCTGTTTATGCGAATGCTAAATACAAGCAAGTGCTGATATGTAAACGTGCAATGCGTGCTATGTAAAATATGCAGTACAGAAAGCTTAAAGAACACGATACTCAGCACAGCATATTTGTTTCTGGAAGTTCGGATATCAACATCCTACATCTCCCCTTCTTCCACCTTTGATTCAGAGTCACTCCATGTTGTATCGTTGTATGTTATTGTATTGTTTTCAGCGTTGTAAAACCTGTATTTTGGATATCAACGTATTTTTAACTTATCTTTTCTAAGTCAGGCAAAAAGCGAAAAATTTTAGCCACTATTTTAATGCTTCCGCAATCGTTAATTATGTGGTTTTACTCTGATTGAGCACGAGGCCTGACAGAGGATCCTCGGATTCCACACCCTGAGCGCAGCAAAATTTTAAACCATTTTGATCGTCGTGAACCGATTATGGAGGTCAGGATGCGTTCATACGATTATTATTTCAAGGCAAACAATAACCAACATATAGGGTTTTGAAGAATTCTTTACCTACCCGTAAAAAATCTTGGCTACAACCAAATCACAAGCGGGTTTGGCTCTCTTTTACGGTTGGTGTCACAAAATCTCCTTCCAACCTTTATGTTTGTGCCTTCTATCAGGTCCACGACCGGATGCTCGGCTCCTCCATTAGGTTTGCACTAGAAAAAACCGAAAGGATTTGTGCGTAGAGAGAAGGGCGATCGAATTGTGCTTGCAATAAGAACAAAAGTTTCGGCCTTCCTTGGAGAATGGATTGGATGAAAACGCTTGGATAGCAAGTCTGTGTTTTCGGCCAAAGGAGAGGGAGTGGGAGGCATGGGAATGAGTGTAGTGAGAGACCAAAATTATGGTGAAGAATTGTGTGTAATGACTCCTTTAGTCACCTCTATTTATAGCCATCATAGATAGATACCAATATAGAATTTTCCATGCTTAGGACTATTGGGCCCCAAGTTAGTGTAAATTCCATATTATTGGTTTCATCATAATCCTGATAGAAGATCAGTCATCACTGATGAATACAAAAAATTAATCTGCATATTATGATGTGAAAAAATCAAATTTTCGAACCATTGAATCTATTTATGGCAGGATTTCCTCCTGTTACAGTGATTCAGGTAATCATTCTCCCCAAGCATCAAAATTAGTATTTTGATCCTTATATCTATATGGGAATCAAGTATCCATTACTTTGTACGACCCTCAATGGTTCAGGGATACAACTAACCGCGGGTCCACACCAGGTGTGACTAAAAAAATCCATTTTGGAGTTGCCGAACGAGTCATGGTAATAGCGCCTAGCAGCATCGTCCTATGGTCCCCAAGAATCTCTGATAGTTCTTGCAAAAAACAGTAGGTAATGGCTAACATACAATACGGTCCCTTCAACTCAAATATCTCGACCAAATCAACAACCATTAGTAAATCAAGAGTCGCTAGAGATTTGATAACTATGCAATACATTATGGAGATCAAATAGCGACATCGTATGTGCTACTAGAAAACCCATTTACCTACAGCACATATAATACTCGACGAGAGATTTGTCACACTATTACCTCATCAGACAACATAGAATATCCACGCACCAATGCGAGCATTGAATCATTGACAACAAACCATCGACTCCTACATGCATCAGGACCTCACCCAATCATGTCATCTGATGACCCTCACTGTTGGATCTGTTTCTGCAGATCAGAATCTAAGTTTTGATTAACACAAAACCTGCTTATATTTGACTAACGGATTTTGTGAAATATGCAGTACACTTGATTGAAGAAACAGTGATATGTTCAAGCTGGAACAGTGAGGGGACTCCCAAGCTGGTCGAGCAAAAAACATCTAAGTTGAAATGGTGAGGGGACGTCTGAGCTGGTCCAACATAGGATGGTTTGCAGGTTCTGCAGGAATCCAGACCGCAGGAAGCATCAAGCTGGTTCACCAGCTTGATAAAGCAGAAGAGCAGATTTAAACCGTAGAATGTTGAAATGCAGAACGGCTAAAGCGTAGATCAAGTGCAGAGTACAAGTGTGGTGTTCAAGTTAGAGCGGAGCTGTTTAGTGAAAGGCTAATCGAGCTCGAGATAACCCCCACTATTGGAGCAGAGGAAGAATCTGTATTCAAGGGGTACTCGATCAGCCTCAATTGAGCCAAGATGGTATAGGTAGATGCTAGCTGGATGGGCACACTGCCACAGCTCAGCATTCATCATGAAGAACTCTGAAGCAATAAACAAACCTCAGCGTATTTCCTTTTGCTTTCCGCAATCATACATACGCATTGCATGTTTGTTTACTATGCATATATACTGTTTAAAGAAGCTTTCGAATATAAGAGTTCAGGTTGAGTTATTTACGCATGATTTAACTTAATTACTCAATCTGTATCTCAGTGCACTAACATTCAAGAACAATGAACTATTGCAGCTCAATGCTTTACTCTAGATCTCCCATTCTTTCATTGAGCTGGTTGAAGTCACCAGTCAGAATTAGGCTCTCCCATTGTGTTGGTCTAGCGCTAAGCTGGTTCTATATTTATGCGATCTGGTTTTAGTTGCGTGTTGTCTTCTCCATTCCAAAATTTTATAAATGCACGTAACTTACGGGGTTGATGTTTCGGCTGTGTGAGAATCCACGTGAGTTGTGGTAGAGCTCACGAAGAACCCCGATTTTTCGATCCCAACAATTGGTATCAGAGCATATTGTTCTTGAATAGTGCATTCTTTTTCGAAAAATTTTTTTAAAACAGTTTTAAAATTGTGTCTGCTTTGATAGTCGTTCGAAAGCCTGTCTATGCTACAAAATTTTAAGATTTTCAAAGCTCATTTCATATGGATAGGGGGAGGAATGTCTATTGAATTGTAGAGCAATTTCTCGAAAGGAAAGAGCAGCAACATCTCTTCTGACGAGCTGACAGATTGCGCGAGGTCTGTGGACGCCAAGATCTCTAGGGCTGAGCGAAGCTAAGCCTTAGGGAAAAATTAAAGAGATTCTATAAATTGAATCTTCTATTGCTCCTCTGGTCTAAATGAATGTGAATTTTTGCATAGCATAGACTCTGTTTTCAAAATCTCATGCACTTGCTTTTACAAAATGTCGTCCCTTGAAAATTTCTTTTATTTCCAAAATAAAATAACCCCATGCTCTGTTTAGGGGGAGTTTTATTTTAAATATTAAGGGGAGACTTGATTTCGAAACCTTTTTAATTCCAACAAAAAGGGGGAAAATATTTTGAAGCATGAACATACGTGCATATGTTTATTCAGGTTTTGTGTAAATCAAAAGGGGAGAGATTGTTGGATCTGTTTCTGCATATCAGAATCTAAGTTTTTATTAACACAAAACCTGCTTATATTTGACTAACTGATTTTGTGCAATGTACAGTACACTTGATTTAAGAAACAGTGAGATGTTCAAGCTGGAACAGTGAGGGGACGCCCAAGCTGGTCGAGCAAGAATATCTAAGTTGGAACCGTGAGGGGACGCCCGAGCTGGTCCAACATAGGATGGTTTGCAGGTTATGCAGGAATCCAGAGCGCAGAAAGCATCAAGCTGGTTCACCAGCTTGATAAAGCAGAAGACCAGAGTTCAAGCGCAGAATGTTGAAGTGCAGAACGGCTAAAGCGCAGATCAAGTGCAGAGTACAAGTGTGGTGTTCAAGTTCAGAGCGGAGCTGTTTAGTGAAAGGCTAATCGAGCTCGAGATAACCCCCACTATTGGAGTAGAGGAAGAATCTGTATGCAAGGGGTACTCGATCAGCCTCAATTGAGCCAAACTGGTATAGGTAGATGCGAGCTGGATGGCCACACTGCCACAGCTCAGCATTCATCATGAAGAACTCTGAAGCAAACTAGCTTGGAGAGCAGCTCAAATGAAGAATCTGCCCAGATATAGAGGGAAGCTTAGAAACCAGCTGGTTAAGGTCAAACCAGCTGGATAGGTTGTTCAAGAGCAGATCAAGGAAGGAGGGACTCTATCTGGCAAAGTCATGAACAATCATAAAATGGAAAAGAACTTTGCTAGATAGAGGAACTCGAAGATCTGAAGATGATGAAGATCAGCTCATGAGAGGTTGCAAACGAGAGGAGTAGAAGAGAGCGTTGAACAGCTTGACGAAGCAACCAGCTCGAAGACAAGCCCAGCTCAGTGCAAATCGGAACGAAGAAAAGATGGAAAGCTGGTTAAGGTCAAACCAGCTCAGATAGCATGACAGATGCTATCAAATCTACGAGCAAAGTGATTTGAATACAATGTTATAAGAGAAACACTTTTAGTATTCAAATCAAATTGCTCGTATTGTCTTCTCAAAGTACAGTGCTCACGAGACAAAAATGAAGAAAAGCCTGCAACGCATTTATGGACAAAGGACGCAAAGTACCAAAGTGTCAGAAGACTTTCAACGGCTAATACTTTGTGTTAGATCTGTTTTTATAGAACAGAATCTAAGTTTTGATTAAAACAAAATATGCTAATATTGTACGAACACTCTACGTGACATGTGCAGCTTACTTAGTCTGGAGTAGATACGAAGATATCCAAACTGGAACAGTGAGGGGACGCCTGAGCTGGACTGGTCGAAGATATTGAAACGAACCAAACTCTAGAATTTTTTTTTAAAACATGTGCGGAATACATAAACTTAAAGTATGGCTAGTTCCCTTTAAAAATATTTCTAAATCATTTTCTCAAAATACTTTAAGCATAAATAAGGGAATATTTAAAATCGTTAAAACATCCAACATAATAAAATCAACTGAGTAAAAATACTGAATGTAATCATGTTTAAAACCAGATCTAAAATTGTATCATGACAGAACTGAAACGTAAAGGCGGTCACGGGGTACTTCTACAGCAGGCGCTCAGAGGTCCTCACCGCCAGTCGTAATATACTCATCGGCAGGATCATCACCTGCACCATTTAAATCTAGTGAGCCTAGAGGCTCAACATGCTCTATCGTAATACATAACAAAGTACATACAAATAAAATAGCATGCAAGCACATACTTGTAATTAAAATAACGTTAAAGCGTGAATGTGTGCATGATATTAAAACATTTCTTCATCCATTTCATATCGTACATACGTAACATACGTAAGGCATGACATAAAATAACATGAAAAACGTATGAGTCGTATCAGTGAATGTGAGCGGGCGTATGACTGATCAGTCGTAATAACCAACGTACGTGGCGGTGTGGTTCACTCCAATATCACACGAGGATCCCAATATGTCACACCTATAACTTATAAGTTGCCACTTTACCCCAATATCACACGAGGATCCATAGGCTCATAATCATACCTAAAAACAAGGGATCCCCGGGGCCGGCTACCCGGCTAACTCCCATCATAAAACTTTGCCACATCACCTCAATCCCTCAGGTTTTATCTTAAAAAGAGACATGCCTGATCGTTTCATAAAATCTCATGATGTGTGAATTTCTTAAAATCATGCAATTTAAAAGCTTAGTCCGTTAACGTATAATTAATTCTTTCCTTTAAAATATTTACGTACATAGCATAATACATATATGGTTAATTATACATTTAAGGACTTCTATATTTTTCTACTTCGATCAAGGATTGATTCAGGAGCCCGGCCCACTACAACTGGACTAAACATCACTCTAAATTTAGTCGATGAAACGAATGTTCACCTTCTTTAAATATTTTTCCTAATTAAATTAAATTTAGACTTCTAAAAATCAAGGCTAAATGGGACTAATTAAAATCAATTTGGACTTATTAAAATCGATTTTTGACTTTTAAAATCAATTTTGACCTCAAAAGCCGATTTTGTCCAAAAGACCGATTTTGACCAAATTAAATCCCAAAAATCGATTTTGACTCCAATGAAATTCCAAATGCCCCAATTTTGACTAAAAAACTTAAAAATAAACAATAAAATCCCAATTACCAAAATTTGACTTTAAAATTTGATAAAAGTATTAGACCCATAAAAAAGGAATTTGACTTTAAATTTTGACTTTAAAATTTGATAAAAGTATTAGGCCCATAAATAAAAGGATTTTGACTTTAAAAAATTTTGACTTTACCAATCGACTAGGAACTTGTTTAGAATACAGAGTGACTATTATATGTGTTTCATGATAGCCGTCATACCCACTATCACATCTAACATACACTATAGTGCATTCAGGTCTTACTCAACGCAATTGTTAATCATCATACAACACAATGAAAGTAAAGAATGCCATATATAAAATACGAATATCATATATAAAGATTGTCATATACAAGAGTATATAAACCCACACGCCACAAGTTGGCTAGTTGGACATCTACTCTAACAATCTCCCACTTGCCCTAAAGCCAACTACCATTAGACGTAGTCCCATTGTTTCGCGACGTTTTTCAAACAACGGTCCAGGCAAGGGCTTCGTAAGTGGATCAGCAACGTTGTCCGCAGAGGCGACTCTCTCAACTGCTATGTCACCTCTAGCCACAATATCCCGGATTATGTGGTATTTCCTCAGTATGTGTTTGGATCTTTGGTGAGACCTAGGCTCCTTTTCTTGCGCAACGGCACCCGTGTTGTCGCAGTACACCGGGATTGGACCAACTCCATTAGGAATGACGCCCAACTCTTGGACGAAATTCCTTATCCAAACCGCCTCCTTAGCAGCAGCTGATGCTGCGATGTACTCAGCCTCAGTGGTTGAATCCGCGATGGTGTCGTGCTTGGAACTCTTCCAAGAGACAGCACCACCATTGAGCATGAATACAAATCCCGAGGTAGACTTCGAATCATCCACGTCACACTGGAAGCTAGAATCAGTGTAGCCTTCCAGTTTCAGTTCACCACCCCCATAGACCATGAACATATTCTTAGTCCTTTGCAAGTACTTAAGAATATCCTTCACAGCCTTCCAATGTAATTTGCCGGGGTTGTCCTGGTAGCGGCTCGTGACACTCAGAGCATATGCGACATCCGGTCTAGTCGAGATCATGCCATACATAATACTACCTATTGCCGATGCATATGGAACACGTGTCATACTCTCTATCTCCTCATCAGTCTTCGGACACATAGACTTAGATAGAGTGACCCCGTGGCACATAGGTAGGTGTCCTTTCTTGGACTCTTCCATAGAGAACCTCTTAAGTATGGTATCGATGTAGGTAGCTTGGGTGAGTCCTAGCATCCGTTTAGATCTATCCCGATAGATCTGTATTCCAAGAATATAGGATGCTTCACCCATGTCCTTCATCGAAAATCTACTATAAAACCATACTTTAGTTGACTGCAGCATTCCTACATCAATCCCAATGAGTAGAATGTCATCAACATAAAGTACAAGGAATGTCACAACGCTTTTAACTACCTTCTTATATACACATGGCTCCTCGGGATTCTTGATGAAACCAAATTCCTTAAT
>KV008285.1:15052-25994 GCA_001598015.1 Dorcoceras hygrometricum
TTTATCTTCATTATTTTATAATGTTAACAATTGTGTTGGATAAAGACCTAGAATGCACCATAGTGTATGTTAGATGTGAGTGGATATGATGGATATCATGAAATACATCTAATAGTTACTGTGTATTCTAAAATTGTTCCTAGTCGATTAAGCCGCCAAAATGAGGATAAGGCCGCCCGAGTTTGAGACTAGCATCTGCGATGTGAAGTACCATGTTTCATTGGTAGGGAACATTGTGATGTTCTAAGCATGCAGATGGATGGTTTTCCTGACAAACTATCGAGCTACCCTCGTTCGGATTCTCCAAGTGGTTACCATTTGTCGAGTGGAGAGTCCAAGGTCTTGGTTGTACAGATTAGCCCTCATTACTCGAAACGTCATTGAGACTCTACATGATAGGTGCCTCACTTTGACCCGTTTACCGACTCAGTTGGGGTCATCAGGTGGCGGGGTTGGGTGAGGTCCCGATGTATGTAGGAGTCTATGCTTCGTTGTCGAGGATTCACCGCTCGCCCTTGTGCGTGTATATCCTATGCTATCTGAGGAGATAATAGTGTGACAAATCTCTGTCCAGAGTACTAGATGTGTTTTGGATAAATTAGTTTGCCTAGTAACACATGCGATGTCACTATTTGATCTCCAAGATGTATGCATAGTTATTGGATCTCTGGCGACTCTCGATTTACCAATGGTCGTTGATCTGATTGGGATATATGAGATGAAAGGACCGTACTGTACGCTAACCATGACCGACTGGTTCTTGCAGGCACTATCAGTGATACCTAGGGATCATGGGGCGATGTTGCTAGACGCTTTACCTTGATCCGATGGGTTAGTCCGAAAATATGATTTCGGAGTCGCAAATGTTGTGAGCCCACGGCTAGCTGTATCCCTGAACCATTGAGGGTCACACAAGTACTGGTTTCTCAATTCTCGTATGGAAATTAAGCTCAATTTGTTGAGTATAGTAGGAGGAAGGATGGAAGTGCGACTTCCTAAAATCAAATAGGGTCAAAATGCAATTTCCCTAAGTTTGAACTTGTTTGACTATCCTTAAAGCTTACAGGGGCCAAAATGCTATTTTGGATTAGGTGGTCCGAAAAATTGTTTTCACATCATAATGCTCAGTTTTGTAAACTGTGTAGATCGGTCCGATCTGATCGTCGATCGGGATTATGATGAAGCCACAGTGATAGACTTGAAACCAATGTTCACCCTGGGCCTGGGCCCGACCCAATCCCATTAAGCTGGTTCAAGCCCATGAAAAATCTATAAATAGGGGCTCTGGGGTATTCATTTGAAACACACCAAAAGCTCCTCAGCTTATAATTTTCTCCCTTCTTCTCCTCTACTTCCCGTCGCCGCCGCCGTCGGAAATCTTGTTCCGACCGTTCCGGCGAGGATATTCCGTCCGTGAAACTTTTGTCGAGTTTTCTAGTGCAAACCGGCGAAGGAATTGAGATTCCGGTCGTGGACCGGATTCGGAGGCCAAAACCGCCAACTGTTGAAGTGCCGATTTCCTCGTGAAAGTGGTCGGAGCCAGGCGCCTAGACGCCAGTAAGGTACTATTCTAAAACATCCTATGAATGTTTTTATAGGTGTATTGACCGTTCCCGGGCTCAAAATTTTAAATCTTCCGCTGCGCCCCGGGAGCGGGATCCGGATCCGCCGTTGCGCCAACACTGGAACACTTTGAGGATTCTCTGTAATACTTGCGAAGATGAAACTGAATAAAATCACTCGAATATGTTCGAATGAGTTTATAAATCTTTCTAAATGAAGCGGAAATGAACAAGGAATTCAAATCTGTAATTTTTGTATCTATCGAAGAAGATTTAAATGATAAAAAAAAGGTGAAATCTGAATTATACGTAAGCATCTCGACGAAGAAGAAGGAATCAGATTTCATCTGTTGGTCAACTCAGACGTCAACGAAATTGAATCGAGTTATTCAGATGTCAAAGGTCAATCGAATTCAACTCAGATATGAAGCAATCAATACAGTTATCTGATCCTTTTTGAACAAGAATTCAGACCGAACATGAAATATCTTAGAAACAGAACATTGCCTTAAAGACAACTCAATATCAAATCAGCTTTGGTTTAAGAATCAGATTTCAGACTTAAAAACTAGCACGAACATGAACAACGAATGTTTCCTTAGTCTGAAGAAATCAAAAAGATCTTCAAGAAATTTCTGGGAAATAATCGAATAAGCTACTTGTAAGCTATTTCAAAGAAATCTTTAGAATTCTCAAGAAACTACTGGACGAACATCATTAAACATTTTCTAAACATCTTTCTGAATCAAAGTCACAGTAAACTCATACCTTCTTTGTAACAACAGAACATTACTTTTTTGTTGTTTGAAGAATAGCCGTAGCAAATTCTCAAACCTTTAAAACGCATACAAACATGCAAACAGAATAGAATATATGCTTCATGAGTGTAGCAAGAAACAGAGTTTACTTGCCTATATTCTGTAACACAATTACAGATGAAATCTGGCAAATCACATACGCACCGCTTGTCTCCTTCGAAAAGCTTTGAAAGTTTTTGCTTGGTTTCTTCACAGAGAGCACCTTTTGCTTTTTAGAAAGTGTTTTGGTTGAAAATGATGATGCATGATGTGGCTAACCATCATATATATATGATTTAAAACGCCTAAGGAAGAAACACGTTTAATCAATATATCAAAAATTTTTTAAAAGTGCTACTCCGTTTTAAAGTGAAATCCGATGCTATAAAACCAAACCATTTTATTTAAAAAGAAGGATTCAATTGGCTTGTAAGGATCGACAAAACAGCTCCCGCAATTGCATTCTTAAATCTGAAATCAATTCAACTAAGACAAGAACTGATTAACATGTAGATCTCAAGTCTGAAACTCAACTCGATAAGAATGAGAGCTGATTTTACGTGTTCACAAATCTGGAATCCAACCGAAATAAAAGTTGAATAAAGTAGCATTTCAATTTAATCTCTCAATTCTTATAACTTTCTAATTGTGGCTCTAAAAATAGCTGGGCGTTACAACACTTGCCCTCAAACCCTTTTAAAGGTCGGTGATGACTAGTAGTGTCGATTCTGGAGAATGAGGTGAGCAAAAATTGTTTTAATACTTATGTTACTTTAAACATAATTAATTATCATGTACTTATAGAATATAATCATAAGTGTAGCAATAATCGTTTAAAAGGAACTAAAATAGATCTCATGCCTAGAAAATTTCGACTTTACCTACCCATAAATAGGACATGCCATAAAAATCAACACAACAGTTATTGTCTACCAACATCAAAGTAGTAATTCAACACAATACACGAGGCGTCTTCCCGGTAAATCATTTGACTCCAACTCTGACAATAATTCATGGAATACATAAGAGACATAATTGGGAGACTACACAATGCTATACAACCTCAATCACGAGATCCACTGTGCTGCAAACTAGTCGGGTGACCAACCATGGTGCCCAAAAAGCGGTCATAGTAGCTCCCGCAAAAACTGAGGTTAGGATTTTAGTATAAAACAGTTAAATAACATTAATAATAAACATGAAGCATGCATAAATAGTTTTATGAAATGTATGGAATGCATGAACTGAGCTCAAATAAATACTAGATAAATAGGAGCCAATAAACGGCACGATATCCACTAGAAACCATGCTCGAGCAACAACACACAGGTGATCTATATCATCGTGCAGCTAGTCTTCGTGCTCAAGTATGCAAGGTATGCGTGTTGTGTCAGATCCAACACCCACGACTCGGCCTCCATACAGTTGTAAATGATAAACATGAATAACACAATATCAAAACACATATGATATCTGGATTCCAAGCACATATCACAAAAAATGTATCTAGGAATGACATTTACTGATTCTGAGACAGTAACGGGGCCAATATCTCAAATCAATAATAAACGATTAACAAGAAACGATAGATCTCAATATGCAGTGTTATAATGCCGTGCCTATTTCTAAATGTCATATGATCCAACAAGCAACGGGGGATTTAAATTCACATAACTCACAATATCGTCAAAAAATGAACAAGAGATATAATATGAAATAAATGAGATTCTATAAGGTCCCGTTATCCTAATAATTTATTAATATGCAATTATGATTAATTAATAAACAATGGAAAAGTGAGTTAAATTTTCACGTTTGGACCTATAAAATTTTCGACATGCCTCCCCATAAATTGGACATACCAGAAAACTCAAATATTCAAAATAACTCAATTAATTTTCAAGAAACATATTAATCCAGTGCAACCACGCACCGTAAGAACAAAACCCCAATAAAATATCATGAATATGAATTCGATGGGCTTGATAAACACCTACTACAACTAGCATTCCCAGGTACAAAACTGTGAGGACTGTAATTAGTCGAGGTCATTAACGGCTTAATTAGTCCAAGATTAGTGATTACCTAATCAAGATTATTCAGCTTAGGAAGCATTGGATGAGATGGATCAGCGGGGGATGCAGACTGGATTGTGTTTTCTAGAGAATTGTGTCTTTACGGAGTATGCCGGATACATAGCTTGAGAGATCCAGGTTAGGAGCGTGCTGGTTGGCTACGCAAGCTGGACCAGATCGGATGCAGGCTGCTCCTACAATCCGTGCTAAGCTGGTGATGCAATAAGCAGCTTTGGATTTCAAACTAGACCAGCATGGGTCTGAGCTGGTTCAGTGACCTGTGCTGATCTTAGAGGAACAAGATGTTTAGAGTTGCTGGAGTTTCTGTTGCAGCTCAGAGGATGTTTAGGCTGTAGAATTCAGCTTGGAAGCTTGCTGAATAAATGTGAGCTGGACCGGATCGGGTGCAAGATGTACACTGCTGTATTGAGTTCATGAGTTGATGCTACTGTAGCGTGAACTAGTTCAGTGGGACAGTCTGGGCTGATAGCAATTTAGGATGTAGGCTTAAGCTGGATGCATCTTTGGGTCTGAAGCTATGTCGCGAGCTGTGTTGACCCTGGAGGGCTAGGTTGACCATTGCAAGCTGATTTGAAAACGTACCTTGAGACCTGGTGCGCAAGCTGATCTGAAGGCATAGAGCACTGGATGAGATAGCGAAAGCTGAATAGAGCATCACAAGATGACTTGAGTTATGCGTGTTGAGTTAAGTACTCTAAGCTGATATACGTACTGCTGGATGAGAATCAGGTAGGTAACCTGAGCTGATATTAGCACAACAGATCAGTAGAATCTGGAGGCTTATGCGTGCTGAAATGAGATTCAGCTCAGAGCTGACCAGATCTGGTCAGTGGCTAAGCTGTTAGCCATGCTGTAGGAAATACAGTGCTATTCCTGGAGAACAACAAAGATGAGTTGTCTGAGCTGGATCAGCTTAGACGGGCTGTTCTGTTTGAGTGTGTAGATTCGGTGAGAAACCGAATGCAGAATCAGCTTAGAGTGGTGCAGGGTATACGTAAGCTGTTCTGGAAATAATGAGCAGCGTAGCTGAACTTGAGCTTGCGTAAACTGACCTGCTACTGTGATAGCTGATGTCGGATCGGAGTTCTGGGGCATAGCTGGATTTCAGTTTTGGCAGTGAGGCAGTTCTTTGAGCTGAGCAGTGAGATCTGAGCATGTGACTAGCTGTTGATGAAGGACAGCTTTGGTTCTGAGCTGAACTGTGAAGCTGCGCTGGTCTGCTTGATGCTATGCTGGTCAGTTTGCCCGTAAGCTGGAAAGAGCCCTATAAACTGATAAGTTTATGGGTGATGTTTTGACTACTACGAACTGGTTCGAAGTACAGTACCGTAAGCTTTGAATTGACAGGTATAATATGATATTAGAGATGACGAGCATGAATACTCCAGAGCTGAGATTTCTTGAGTGTCCCGAAAACCACATACGTATTTGTCTTCTTGATTTTGTGTGTTATGCTTGATGAGGTGATTTCATGATTGACTGCCGTAGGAGTAGTCTGCGCTATCTTGATGATATGATTCCTCGAGTACCTGCAGTATGAGCTTTAGTATGCCGTATGAGCTTTATTATGATTATGTGATTGCATCTTGACATATTTTCATTCCGTTTGAGCATCTTGAACCTGAAACCGAAACAGATTCCGAAACGAAAGACGTTTGGGGAGCTATAACTGAGTGGTGAAGGAGATTCGAGTTACTCCCAAAAACTGAATGCTCACTGTAGTTGCTCCAAATTCAGGGGATTGAGATGCCGAACACCACCCCGAAAGGGTGCATAGGTTTTTTAGAGATCTTGTCCCCAGGATCCCAGAACCTTTGATATTTCTTGTTTTCATGCGGTGAAGATACCTTGTTCTTCACTCTTTCATAGGATTCATGATTATTGTGTTGCATGTCATATCGATTATACTGAGATTTTATTCTCACATGAGTTTCTTGCTGTTGTTCTGTTTGTATGTGTGCATGACAACAGATGGGGCGAGACCTGGACTCACTGGACGGGTAGCGAGAGAGTACGATATAGAAGAGGGACGAACGGTCGCTTCATAGTGTTAGTTGTTGATGTACCTAGCTTTGTATCTAAACTATTCAGATTTTGTATCAGTGTATAAAGTTGTTTTAAATACAGGTGAACAGATATTAGCTTATGTCGTGCTCTGTTTCAACTAAACACCAGAATTTCGAAAACAAAAAGTTACGTCGTTGAGTCTAGTTAAGTAAATTCATTCACTTAACTTAATGATGTTTAGTGGTTAATTACCCTCTAAGATGTTGATTAGCGACCTAGGCTTCACAAACCAACTTCACATATGTACATAGAATATCTGCCCAACACAGATGAGCTCACTTTCACGGAGCTCTGGTACTTCATGTCACCTCCCTAACGCCTAAAGTAGAATCACCTGTACTACCTACCATGTCCATACAAAAAAGACACGACAGACCCTTTCGGGGTCAGTAATCCGAGCACGAGACATCAAGAACATCATAATGTAAGACATAGAAATGCAATGATGTCATGCATGAATGCAATGCATGTACATGTACAATATATCACGATATCAGGAATCAAAGAATCGATATAGCAATCCATATGCTCGAGCTGGTTCACCCTCAATGAACCGTGTCAAGGGCTATCTCCACTTCCAAAGCCAGCAACTACCTAAACCGGACCGAATCAGGATGTCCAAAATCTTCATGACAAACATCATAAATCATATACAGATCTCAACCGAATATACACGGTTATCAAAAACAGATAGGCTCAATATAACGTGTTCACTAGCATTGATGTGACTCACTAGAATACAATGTGTGTTGATGAAAGAAATATTTTATTTTATTTTATACATTAATTACCAACTGATAATATGCAAGTCAGCATAACATATAATATCACGCAAATCAACAATAACAAATAATCATACACAATCCTGTCACATGTCTCTGTCAGACATCGTGAAAATAATTAATCTCTATGTACCTCAATCCAGCAATTACCAATAATTCTAGCCTCAAGAAACTCCTGAATACTCCAATCAGATAAAGAACCTGAATATCAATTAAATGTCCTTATTATAATATGAATTCTCCAATTAGTCAAATGCAACTTAAATTTCCACTTCTAATATTTAAAGTTTTAAACTCTATAAATTCCCCATATCATCAAATACATTTATTCTCTCCAATTCGCCCTATTCTCATGCTTGACTAATTTTGTAGTCCCATATTTCATTTTACTAATCCTGATACAATATTTCCAAAAGTCATCATCCTATTATTATTAGTAGTATTCTTTTTATACAAGGTAATCCAATACTGCTTCTATTACTCCCAAACAATAAACTCTAATTAACAACCTTCTGTTGTACGGAACCCAACCCAATTCATGAATAATCTCCCAATACCTACACAATACCACAAAATTACAATTACATCAAGAAACCCAATTACATATAAATTATAATCTAAAGACAACAAGAAGTGTTTCGTATACCCACTCAAGGTCGTCAAAAATATGTCTACATATACATATCGGAACTGTACCCCCTGAGTTCGGCGGCAGCGACGACAGCGATGGTCCACGGCTGTGAATAGTATCGAGAAAAGTGAAAATTTTCGGGGTAAAAAGGATGTAGAAATATAGGTCTCGTCGAGTAGAATATACTTAATTTAATTTTTCGAGCAACAAAGTGGCTGGAAATCGGGGAGGCGAGGTGACGGACGAAATATAACCAAGGACAGAGAAAATGTATTCGATGAATACGATGCACGGTTTTTATTTTATTTTATTTATTTAATATTATTTTTTTATACAAGTGATCCCTACAGGTTTATATGTTACCGTCGTATACCGTAACATACTCATACCGATTCACACGCTGTCCCAAAGCTCAACTTCAACCTCCTTCGCCTAAAATAATAATATAGGCAGAATTATTTATCAGCCATTTAAATAATAAATTTTACTATATTTAACTTGAGCAATTTTTAATTTCAAGAGCACAAATTCACAATATATTAGTCCAATAATCTAGAGTCCTTTGTAGACCTAACTCAATTTCCATCAATACCTATTCTCAACACATTCCCAAACTCATTCGTTAGAATAGTCTAAGATGAGTATAATTTCACATATGAACATAACTTATCCCTACTAATTTCAGCTGGAGCAGTTTTTGAAGAACAGTCACAACTCGTTCAATACTGATTCAAATCACGTTCTGTCAGTTGGATATGCAAGATAACCTAAAGCTCAACAATTCATATGCACAACAATTTTCCAAATAACGTCATTTATATCCTCCAAAACTATCTGCATTTATTGTTTTAGTTCAATTAGGCTTGAAATTGATTAGATGATGCAGTCTGTATCAAAACTTACATAACTCATTTGAGATTTTCAAAATATGCAAGACTAGTTGCAAATGAAAGCTAATTTGAATATCTATAACTTTAATTGATTCATGAATTTTTGTCAGATTTCAAAATAATGTAGCACAAGCACACTGTCTCCCTGCGAATCCGACTATTGGATATTTTTTTTGAAATTTAAGCATATATCTTATTTGTTTCTAAACAAAATTATGTGATCTAAAGCCCAATCGAAGTAACACAAAGTAACACAATAATCTTCAACTTTTGTTCAGACCACAACCCCGAAATATTCCCACGAGATGCAGTAATACAAACACCAGTCGTTCCAGTAGAAATTTCATATCAATTCTACGTGTTAACAAAATTGGGACATTCTAGTGGCAAAACAAAGCCAACATATGTTTCTAGAAGTTTAATTTAGACCACATTTCTAAAATATGCAATGACAGATAGTAGGAATAAGAAAAACAAAGCAGAACGTACACAGACTTGGCTGGACTGCTCACATGAAACCTAAGGATGAAAACAACAGTTAGTTATTTAATGGAGTGCTGGACTGCTGGTCTGCTAACAGAACATACTGAGTCTGATCTGCTGACAGAATGGAACAAATGACCCGTTCCCTTTTTGTTTGTACTATGATGGATAAACGCATAAATTTATAAACGCTTCTACCACCATCCTTTTCTTATCGTTTCCTTTGTCGGTATGTAAATACACAATCGGTTGACTATTTGATGGTTAACAAAAATTGTAATACAAAAGAAATTTTCTCTCGAATTATAATATGTTATCAGAGCGTCTCTTCTAACTGGATCACAACTCTGATATGGCAAAGGGAAATCAATCTCAAGGTTAAGCGCAAGCTCCAAGCTCCAGCAATTCAATTGGAGATGGCCTTCAAAGATTTGAGCAAGCCTTTCTATTTGCACAATGGAGATCATCCTGGACTGATCTTTGTTTCTAATCCTCTCACCGGGAATAATTTCAATACATGGAACAGATCGATGACGATAGCCTTTATGGCTAAAAATAAGCTTCCATTCATTGATGGAACGTAATTGCGCCCTAAACCGGATGATCTACTGTATGAGGCCTGGATACGATGCATTAGCTAGACCCGGCCACGGGCCGGTTCCGGGTCGGAACCGACGGGTCCGGGTCCGTAAATCCCGGAACCGGAACCGGAACCGTGAGAATCAGTTCCGGTCCGGGTCTGGAACCGGCGGTTCCGGGCCGGTTTTGGGTTTTTTTTTTCGAATTTTTTTAATAAAAAATAAAAACGGTTTTGGAAAATCGTAAAATTCGAAATTTCAGAATGCTTATTTTAATTTTTGCTAAAGATTTTCTGTTGTTTTAGCTTCAGTTTGGTAATTTTTTTATTACCGGATAAAGATATATTCAATATATTCAAATAATGATAGGGTCACGTCATATATATTTTAAAATGATTTAATTGAAACAATGACGTCGCCAAAGTGACCTCTCTTGTGGAAATTATTTTATTTTAAAGTATAAAAGGTTATATGTGTAATTTAATTGAAAATTAATCAGCCCAAAGGAAGATTAATATTTGATTGATTGCACATATATTTGTGGTGATAAATATGTGATAGTTATTCGGTTATTTTATGTGAATAATAAATCGGCCCAAAGGAAGATTATTATTTGACATGATATTTACTATCAGTGTTTGATTGCTACACAAGAATATCTCTTGCAAGTTACTTATTTTGTCCAAAGATAAAATATTAATGGAGCGCATGATATTCTTTTTATGGGATTTACATTATTTGAATTTATTGATTATTTTATTTGGATAATTTTGGGCATGTATTATAGAATTGTTTTGTTCTCTGTTCAGATTTAATTCCTGCTAATATCAGTGCCAACATCAATTCAATTCCTTTGTTAAATGGCTCAAACTTCAAATCATGGCAAGAGAATCTTCTTATAGTTCTCGGAGTCATGGATTTGGACCTTGCGATAAGGGTTGACTGTCCTCCCACTCCTACTGATAAGAGTACTTCTGATGAAAAGAAGGAGTTTGAAAGGTGGGAGAGGTCAAATCGCATGTGTCTAATGATTATGAAGAAAGCCATTCCAGAAAC
>KV008285.1:27789-45837 GCA_001598015.1 Dorcoceras hygrometricum
TTTTTTTTTATAAGTTGGGCGGCCCGGCGGGGCCGGTTCCGGGTCGACCCGATGGGTCGGCGGGTCGACCATATCGTAAACCGGAACCGGCCCGTTTTTGGCCGGTTCCGGTCCGGGTCCGGGTCGAAACCCGTTGACCCGGTTAACCGGCCCCTTGAACACGGGGCGCTTTCGGTGCGCGTCCCGGTGGCGACCATTTTTTTTTATAAGTTGGGCGGCCCGGCGGGGCCGGTTCCGGGTCGACCCGACGGGTCGGCGGGTCGACCATATCGTAAACCGGAACCGGCCCGTTTTTGGCCGGTTCCGGTCCGGGTCCGGGTCGAAACCCGTTGACCCGGTTAACCGGCCCGTTGACCACGGGCCGATTTCGGTTCGGGTCCGGGTCAGACCCGAACCGTGGCCATGTCTAGCATTAGCATGGTGATATTTTGAATTCTAAATTCACTTAGTCGAAAATGCAGATAGTATGCTATACTGTTGGCGCAGCGGCGGCCGTAACCCGCTCCCCGGGCGCAGTGGAAGAATTTAAAAATTGGAGTCCGGGAACAGTCACTACACCTATGCAATCATCAATACATTCATAGAATGTTCAGAAGGTACCTTGATGGCGTCTAGGCGCCTGGCTCCGACCAATTCCACGAGGGAATTGGCACTTCAACGGTTGAACGGCTGGATCGACGCCTAATCCGGTCTACGATCAGAATCTCAAACCCTTCGCCGGTTTGCACTAGAAAACCGACGAAAATTTCACGGACGGAATCTCCTTGCCGAGATGGTCGGAACAAATTCCGACGGTGGCGACTGCGTCGGCGGCGAGGGAAGAAGAGAGAGGGGAGGAGTTTGCTAAAAATAGCTTTTGGTGTTTTTTTTTCTCTCTCTTGAAAGTGTCTCCTTATTGTCATATTTATAGATTGAGGGATAGAGTTTGATTTGAACAAAACAGTGAACATTCTGTTCAACTCGAATAGTGAACATTCGGTTCAACTCAAACTGTGAACATTCGGTTCAAGTCGAACTGTGAACATTCGGTTCAAGTCGAACTGTGAACATTCGTTTCGACTCCCCCGATTTTGGTCTCATAATAATCCCGATCAATGATCAGATATCACCGATGTGCTCAGTTTACAAAACTGATCATTATGCTGCAAAATCAAATTCTCGGACCACTAAATCTATATATGACAGGTTTACTCTCATTAGCTAAATATGGAAGTCCTACTCCCTTAGCTACTTTTAGGAAGTCATACTCCCAACCTTCCTCCTACTATACTCAACACTTTGAGTACCATATCCGTACGAGAATCGGGAAACCAGTACTTGTGTGACCTTCAATGGTTCAGGAATACAACTAGCCGTTGATTCACAACATTTATGACTCCAAAAACACATTTTCGGACTTGCCCATCGAATCATGGTAAAGCGTCTAGCAACATCACCACATGATCCCCTTGGTATCACTGATAGTGCATGCAAGAACCAGTCGGTCATGGTTAGCATAACGATCCTTTCAACTCAAATATCCTGATCAGATCAACGACCATTGGTAAATCGAGAGTCGCTAGAGATCCAATAACCATGCATACATCTTGGAGATCAAATAGTGACATCGCATGTGTTACTAGGTAAACCAATTTATCTAAAACACATCTAGTACTCTGGCCAGAGATTTGTTACACTATTATCTCCTCAGATAGCATAGGATATCCATGCACAAGGGCGAGCGATGAATCCTCGACAATGAAGCATCGACTCCTACATGCATCGGGACCTCACCCAACCCCGCCACCTGATGACCCCAACTGAGTCGGTAAACGGGTCAAAGTGAGGCGTTTGTCATGTAGAGTCTCAATGACGTTTCTAGTAATAAGGACTAATCTGTACAACCAAGACCTCGGACTTAATCCACTCGACAAATGATAATCACTTGAAAAGTCCGAACAAGGATAGTTCGATAGATCACCAGGTAACTATCCATCTGCATGCTCAGAACATCATTATGTTCCCTACCAATGAAACGTGGTACTTTGCATCGCAGATGCTAGTCTCAAGCTCGGGCGGTTCTTATCCTCTTTTGTACGATCCAATAGACTAGGAACATATTTAGAATACACAGTGACTATTAGATGTGTTTCATGATAGCCATCAAATTCCACTATCACATCTAACACACACTATAGTGCATTCAAGTTCTTTATCCAAAAATTGTAATCATAATAATTAAGATAAAGAATGTCATAAAAGAATGCGAATTTCATAAATAAAGATATTTTTACATAGAGTCAACAAGAACCCACATGCCACAAGTTGGCTAGTTGGGCACATACTCTAACAATCTCCCACTTTCACTAAAGCCAACTACTCATGAGACGTAGTCTCATTGCTTCGCGATGTTTTTCAAACAATGGTCCTGGCATGAGCTTCGTAAGTGGATCAACAATGTTATCTGCAGAGGCGAATCTCTCGACTGCTATGTCACCTCTAGCCATAATATCCTGGATTATGTGGTATTTCCTCATTATGTGTTTGGATCTTTGGTGAGACCTAGGTTCCTTTGATTGTGCAACGGTACCCGTGTTGTCACAGTACACCGGCAATGGACCAACTCCTTCAGAAATTACACCCAACTCTTGGACGAAATTCCTCATCCAAACCGCCTCTTTATCAGCAGCTGATGCTGCGATGTACTCAGCGTCAGTGGTTGAATCCGTGATGGTGTCTTGCTTGGAACTCTTTCAAGCCATTGAGCATGAATACAAATCCAGAGGTTGACTTCGAATCATCCACATCACATTGGAATCTAGAATCAGTGTAGCCTTCCAATTTCAGTTCACCACCCCCATAGACCATGAACATATTCTTAGTCCTTCGTAAGTACTTAAGAATATCTTTCACAGCCTTCCAATGCATTTGGCCGGGGTTGGCTTGGTAGCGGCTCATGACACTCAGAGCATATGCGAAATCCGGTCTATTCGAGATCATACCATACATAATACTATCTATTGTCGAGGCATATGGCACACGTGTCATACTCTCTATCTCCTCATCAGTCTTTGGATACATAGGATTAGTTAGAGTGACCCCGTGGCACATGTGAGACCTGGAATTGTATAAGATTAATTTGGTTGGAATTAATCGGTTTATAGATTTCTGGTGATTCAGATCTCTGTTTGGATGTTTTGATTTCATTTCGGGTCAGATTTCACATTTAGAGCATTTCTGGAAGTTTTCGTATTTTTGGTATTTTGGGTAAAAGCTGGTTTCGTGGTGAGAGCTGGTCGATTTGGTGAAATCCAGTCATAGCGTGTTTTGGTAGCGCGAGATTCCTAAACACCGTCGTTTTAGTGAAATCTGGATGCGTTGTGATAAGTGAAAGCTGGTAACAT
Source organism: Dorcoceras hygrometricum (assembly GCA_001598015.1). Taxonomy (NCBI): domain Eukaryota; kingdom Viridiplantae; phylum Streptophyta; class Magnoliopsida; order Lamiales; family Gesneriaceae; genus Dorcoceras; species Dorcoceras hygrometricum. The sequence goes on from KV008285.1 coordinate 31,173, forward strand.
GTTTGTATCCAGCTGCTGCTTTATCTCGTTTGTTGAGGGAAAAACGGTAGCATTTGATTAGTTGGTGCGACGCCGTTTTGTGTGTTGCGTCTGGTACCAGCTGGTGGGATCTGTTCGCGTGTGCCTACTGGTTGTCCAGCTGAGAGTAGTTGTCAACGATGGTCAACTCTACTGTAGCTTGCGTCTGGTTTCCTGTAGCTTAGCTGTAAAAGCTGGTTTCGTGGTGAGAGCTGGTCGATTTGGTGAAATCCAGTCATAGCGTGTTTTGGTAGCGCGAGATTCCTAAACACCGTCGTTTTAGTGAAATCTGGATGCGTTGTGATAAGTGAAAGCTGGTAACATGTTTGTATCCAGCTGCTGCTTTATCTCGTTTGTTGAGGGAAAAACGGTAGCATTTGATTAGTTGGTGCGACGCCGTTTTGTGTGTTGCGTCTGGTACCAGCTGGTGGGATCTGTTCGCGTGTGCCTACTGGTTGTCCAGCTGAGAGTAGTTGTCAACGATGGTCAACTCTACTGTAGCTTGCGTCTGGTTTCCTGTAGCTTGCGTTTGGTTTCTTGTAGCTTGCGGCTGGTATTGCGCGAGGGTTATCGACCGGATTTGATGACGTCAGCTATGCGACACCGTTTTATTAAATTGGAACGCAGCGTTTTGATGCAACGTCTGGCATCAGCTTTTGAGTGTTATACAATCCAGCTTTTGGATTTGAGAACCAGCCGATGGTTTTAGACGACCAGCTGGTGGCATATTTTATGACGTAAGCGGTGCGACGTCGTTTTGTTAAGTCGCTGCTACACCGTTTTGATTAGCGTTGTTGAGATTCAGCAGTTAGTTTCTTTGCATCTACTGGTTGTATTTTGTAGCGTGCGTCGACTGGTTTTGTCGGTGGATGATTTTAACCAGCTTTTACGCGTGTATTTAAGGAAGACTTGGTCTTCGATTTCAAGCACCAGATCCCATACTTAGCAAAATATTATCTTGGTTGTCGACATCTGTTCTTCGAACCCTAGTACTGTTCACCGTGAGCTTTTCCGGTGAATTCCCATCGTTGCCGGCCTTTTCTTGATACGTTCGAGGTAGCGTTGGACTCCTCTTGAGAAGCTCTTCCATCCTATACCATTCTTGGAGGCTGTTGTTGGCTAGAGCGAGATCGCGAAGTTGCTGTCTTCGGCCGTGTGTTGTGTCGTTGAGGTAGAACTTCGAAGTGTTGTTGAGATCTTAGTCTTAGCCTTTGTTTAAACTTCCTGTTTAGTTGTATGGGTGAATTGTTGCTGGTTGAGCGTGGCTCCCAGCCGTGAGCTTCTGATAGCATCCCTGAGAATTATGCTTCGTTGTTTAGCAGGTTTTAACCAAATTTCTCGGGATCCTTGTTGTGGTAGTTATTGCACAAAATTGAGGTACGGATCTTGAGCTTGTAATTCAGCGTGGAACCTGTCTTGGATAAATTGCGAGATGGCTGTGTTTGGACTGCTGGGTGATGTTGTTGCTCTGTGTGAGAGCTGTGTATGCTTACCGTGTGTAATTGTTGTGTTGCATATGGTTATATGTTTGCTGTTCCAGCATGTTGCATACACGTATTCCATTCAGCTATTGCAGCCTTTGTTCGTTGTTGTTTCTATGTTTTTTTACCAGGATGCGAGGGCGAGCGGTGATTTCCGCACTCTCATTTCCCCTATGCACCGAGTGGTTAGCTACCACAGTTCATAGGTTGGGTTGTTGATGCATCTGGTAAGGGTGGACGAGTAGGGGTGAGTGGGTAGCACCCACATGTCCTACACTCACCGTGGCCACATATTCTGTTGCAGATTTCGTTGAGCTGTTGTCTCCTTCCTCATGCATAGCATCTGCATTTTATTCTTGCTGTTTACTGTTGTTTTATAGTTGCTCTCCGTACTGGGGTTTGACCCCATGTCCCTCTGGGGCTTGGTTGTTTTCCTTGTTGTGTTGTTTTCAGAAAACCCAAGTTTTACAGCTGGTCGTGGTTTTAACCCAGCTGGTGGTGCCCCAGGAGGTGGTTGAGTATCCCAGTTGCGTATAGCATATTATTATGTATCAGTTGAGTTAGCCAGGGGATGCCCTGTGCTTCGTTGTTGTATCCAGTGGTTGGAGTCTGATATTTGTTTTCGTATGCTATATTGATTGTGTTGTTTAGTGGTTTTTATAAACTGGGATCTATTTTAAGTATCGCACTATTTTAGATTATATTGTTTTAAATCGTCAGGCCAAAAGCGAAAATTTTACCCGCTTTTTAGTAGCTTCCGCATGTGTTTGTATGTTTTATCTCTGATTTGAGCACGAGGCCTGACAGCACATATGTAGGTGTCATATCTTGGACTCTTTCATAGAGAACCGCTTAAGTATGATATCGATGTAGGTTGCTTGGGTGAGTCCGAACATCCTTTTCGATCTATCTCTATAGATCTGTATTCCTAGAATATAGGATGTTTCACCATGCCCTTCATCGAGAATCTGCTAAACAACCATACTTTAGTTGACTGCAGCATTCCTACATCATTCCCAATGATTACAATGTCATCAACATAAAGTACAAGGAATGTCACAGCATTCTTAACTACCTTCTTATACACACATGGCTCCTCGGGATTCTTGATGAAACCAAATTCTTTAATTGCTTCATCAAATCTCATGTTCCAACTTCTCGATGCTTGCTTGAGACCGTAGATCGATCTCTGAATCTTGCATAATTTATGCTCACTTCCTACAGATGCGAAACCCTCAGGCCGCGTCATATATATCTCTTCCTTAATGTTTCCATTAAGGAACGCAGTTTCAACGTCCATTTGCCATATCTCATAGTCGTACCATGCGGCTATGGCTAATAGGATTTTAATTGACTTGAACATTGCGACTGATGAAAAGGTTTTATCATAGTCAACACCTTGTCTTTGAGTGTAACCTTTCACGACCAGTCGGGCCTTGTAGGTCAGTACCTTACCATCTGGCCCAAGTTTTCTCTTATATATCCATTTACACCAAATAGAAACTATTCCTTTGGGAGGATTCACGAGAGTCCAGATTTGCTTCGAATGCATTGAGTCAATCTCAGATTGCATTGCTTCAAGCCACAAATTAGAATCAGCATCGGAAATTGCCTCCTTGAAAGTTCTTGGATCATATCCAATAGTTTGATCACTTTGATCATCTTCAAGGAGGAAACCATATCTAACAGGAGCCCTTGGAACCCTTTCAGATCTCCTAGGTGTGTCCATATCAAGGATTGACCCTTGAGGTGCGGGAGATTCACTTGGTACTTCAGTTGGTTCTCGAACCTCTCGAGTTCTACTATCTTACCTTTTCTATCAAGTAGAAATTCCTTTTCCAGAAAGGTGTCATTTTTAGAAACAAACACTTTTGTTTCATTGGGATAGTAAAAGCAGTATCCAATAGAATTCTTTGAATATCCAATGAAGTAGCATAAGATGAATTTGTTATCCAGCTTATCTCCCACTGTCTGCTTCACGTAAGCAGGACATCCCCAAATTCTCAAGTACGAGTACTTGGGTGTCTTGTCCATCCATATCTCATATGATTTTTATCCACTGCCTTTGTGTGGACATTGTTCAACAATATTATTGTTGTTTCGAGCACATAGCCCCAAAACGAGGTAGGAAGTTCGGTGAAGCTCATCATAGATGAACCATGTCCATCAAGGTTTGATTACGACGCTCTGCTACACCATTCAGTTGTGGTGTGGCCGGATGGATCCATTGAGAGAGAATCCCATTCTCTTTAAGATAGTCTTGAAATTCGGCACTCAAGTATTCTCCACCTCGATCGGATCGAAGTGTTTTAATACTCCTTCCCAATTGATATTCTACTTCAGCCTTGAATTCTTTGAACTTTTCAAATGATTCAGACTTGTGCTTCATTAAGTACAAGTACCCATACCTAGAGTGATCATCGATAAATGTGATGAAGTAGGTGTGACCGGACTTAGTACTAAGTGGGCCACACACATCATTATGGATCAAATCCAATAGACCTTGAGCACGTTCAGACTTGCCCGTGAAGGTCAATTTTGTCATTTTTCCTTTGAGACAGGATTCACAAGTTGGTAAGGAGTTAATATCAGACATATTAAATATGTCTCTCCTAATCAACTTGTTCATCTTATTTAAGGAAATATGACCTAGCCTAGCATGCCAAAGTTGTGCCGGGTTCAGATTATCGTTTTTCCTTTTTATTGTTGTTGTGTGTGTTTCCACATCGCGAGTTGGAACTTCTCTCAATTTTAAGTTGTATAGATTGTTTTCGCGTTCCCAATTCCAATTAAACATTCATTCTTGTAAATATTGCAAATCGAATTGGTAAAATGACAAGAATGTCCATCACTATCAAGCATAGAAACGGAAATAATGTTCTTTATTAATTCAGGAACAAATAAAACGTTTCTCAACAACAACTTATTATTTGAAGAAAGAAATAAATAAACATCTCCGATAGCTTCGTCCGCAACTCTTGCTCCGTTGCCAAGCCTCAAGTGGGTCTCACCCTTCCTAAGACGCCGACTTCTTGTCATTACCTGCAAGTCATTGCAGATATGAGATCCACATCCTATATCAAGTACCCAAGAAGTCGAGTCAAAAGACATATTTATTTCAATGTAGAACATACCTCTTGCAGTTTGTAACTGCTCGAGGTAATCCCGACAGTTCCTCTTCCAATTCCCAGGCTTGTGATGGTGGTGACAAACATCCTCAGACTTGTTCGGATTCGGAGCCCTTGCCTTGGGCTTCTTGGCGGGTTTCTCCTCCTTCGCAGGGGTAGAACACTTCTTACCCTTGTGCTTGGGCCCCTTCTTCGTAGAGGAAGAAGAGCCCAAAAGGATGACGGACTTGTCCTTCTTTATGGTCCCCTCAAACACGACAAGCATGTTTACCACCTCTTCAAGGATGGCCTCCAGCTTGTTCATGTTGAAGTTGACCACAAAGGGGTCGAATGCAGCAGATAGGGATAGGAGAAGCAGATCCACAGACAGCTCATGTGGAAGCGTGATATCAAGGCCCACTAGCTTCTCAATGAGCCCAATCATACGGATCTCATGCTTGCGGACCGAAATCCCCTCGCGCATGCGACTCGTCAGGAGCTCCTTGACAGTAGTGAACCTCTCAGTCCGAGAGTTCTTCCCATACAACTCTTTGAGATGAATGAAACATACTAAACCTCAAAAAAAAATTTTTTTTGGAAGCCGACGTGGAATATACATTTAATGAAATCTAGAAATAAAAACCATAACTTAAGCATTAAAAATAACATCTCAACATTCGTTAAAACGACTGCAAGTAACAGCCGCAGCGGAGCATCAGACGTCCTCACCGTCGGTCGGAGTAATCTCATCAACATCATCATGCTCAACTGCACCATATAAACCTAGTGAGCCTAAAGGCCCAGCATGCTATATCAGCTAATAACAATGTACATATCATAAAACCCACATACAGGCACATAAGGATATGAATATAATTTTCATGACATGCGTGCTTAAAAGATCTTAAACGTTAAATCGTACTGTAGTCGTACATACTTCATCATATAACATATATATTAAGGCATGGCATAAACATAACATAGCTTAAAAGAACATGCGAGTCGTATCCATGAAGTGGGAGCCATTAAGGTCGATTGATGAATCTAAAACCAACGTACGTGGCGGTGTGGTTCACCCGACCTTACCTCAGGATCCCTATATGTCACACCTCTATGCTGCAACTTCACCCCGATGTCACACGAGGATCCATAAGCTCATTATCATTATACATTAACAGGGGATCCCCGGGCCCGGCTACCCGGCTAACTCCCATCATTACTTTGCCCCACAACACTTCAATTTCTCAAAAATATTTTCATTCATGCCTTAACATACTTAAACTTTCATGATGCATGCGTTTCAGAAAAATCATGCAATCTTGGCCCATTAATATAACATAATACATAAATAATTAAATATATATTCATGGGTCTATGCATTATTTTTCCTCGGCCCGGTCAAGGACTGGCTCAAGCGACTGGCCCACTAACTCTAAACCCAGATCCTCAACTTAACTTAAAATCATACTAAGTCCAACTCATAATGGCCCAAAAACTAAGAACAAACCCTTTTTAAAATCATTTGAAGGACTCGGCCCAGCATCGTTAAAACGGGCTTAAAACTCATTAAAATAAATATCGGCCCAAATCCACTAATTTGGCTAAAAATCCAATTTACTTAAAATTTCAGCAACTTAAAAATAGATTTTGACTTAAAATCGTTGACCCGAAATCATTTTGACCAAAACTAAATTTTAACTTAAAAAATTGACTTGACCCGGTAAAAGTGACTCGGACTTTAAAAATAAAATTACCCGGCCCAAAAATAAGATAACTCGGACCAAACTTAAAATATTGACTCGACACTTAAACCACTCGACCCGGCCCGATTGAACCGATCCATCGGCCCAAACGAACCGGCCCAAACCAAACACTCAACCCTAAACCTAAAATACACTCTCCTGCACAAGCTGCCGTCGCGACCAGTCTCCGGTTTTAGCGTTCGTTCTCCCTGCTCGGCCACCACTACCGGAGCCTTCCGTCTGGACCATCCCCAGGTCCAGGCGGTTCTAACGTGACCGACCTTGCCTCAAACCGTGACCTAACCAGGGAGAAATGGTCGCTGCAAGTGGACGCACCAGCCATCCTGCCCGCCGCGCGACCACCTTCTGGTCTTCTCGTTCGTTCTCCCTGCTCCGGCCACCACTGCCAAAGCCCTTCCGTCTGGACCACCCCCAGGTCTAGGTGGTTCTAACAAGACCAACCTTGGCCCCCTCAAGCAGACCATGAACTGAAGCCATGCAAAAGAATTCAAAACCGTGAGGTGCACATGAAGAGAGACATATGATCATGGACATGTACATTGAGATCTGAAACATTCACATAAAATTCATGCATAATATTTGTAAAAACAGTATATTATCATTTATATGGTGAGAAAACAAAGAATATAACATGCCTTGATTGATAGTGAAGCGAAAATACGTGATACCGTAGCGGAGGACAATTGGGAAGACCACACCTTTGAGTTTCAATCCAAAACTTGAAAGAATTCGGTCACCTTGGGGGATATGGAGGCTGAAGTTGGCTGATGAGAGGAGAGGCTAGGGTGATTTTCTAAATTAGGTTGAAGGGTGTATGAAAAGTGTACCAAAAAGCCCTTCTACCTTGTTTTATTTAAGGAAAATAAAAGCCCATTAATATACTAGCCATCCTCTTAATTAAAAAGGCTTAAAACATTTAAAATTCAGACTTCAAGCCTTTAATTTTAGTAATATAAGGCCTCTCAAATTTAAAAGTGTCATAAAAGTCATAACAATAGCCCGTATAGGCGAAAAACGGGTCCCCCTCGGTAACCGTGCATAAAATCTCATTTTTTTGGAAATTGTGCATAAAATAAAAATATTTTGCTTTAAAATATATCTAAGGACTGAAACATTTAAATATTTTCAATTTGGTCGTCTCCGGACTCGTCCCCGCTTACCGGTCTCAAACCGTACCGTAAAGTGACATGCACACATAAAGCATAAAATCATCATGTAAACACATAAATGACATGCAAATCATGCTAACATAAAGTTTTCCCCCTAGTCATGCACTCATTTCTACGTAATCCGAATTTCGGGATGTTACAATGAAGGTGTATGCCAGCAGCATACTCCGTCTTCTAAATCGCCGCTGCAATGCGTTGACATAGATGCTATCATATAGCATCGTGCCTTAAGCTCATCATCCCACCATTTTTCCAGCTTCGCCAGCTCCTCAGGACTGGCATTGGCAGGGGCTTCCTTCGGAGGGCTCTTCTCTAGCGTGTAGAGGAGAAACCCAGAAAATCTTAAGGTTTCGAAGTCAATCTTGGTAGTTTAAGCCAGTGAAATTTTTGCTATCCAGTATAGCCGCAAGTGAATTTTTGATCGAAGACATAATGAAAGCAGTTTATACTGAAAAGAGAACATACATGCATTGCTGACTATTCATGAAAAACGCTAAGACATAAAACATGGTCATTTAGTTTTATGAATTATCCTTCCACTATTTTAACGATTTCACCACCCTCTACTGAAATCGAGAAAGCTAGTTTCCTTAGTGGGTACACAGATTCCAATCAAGAAATCATGGTCCCGAATAATATCAGCCAACCATGACCCTCAAAAGGTAGAGCCCAATAGCAACAGGTGCAACCTCCATGTATTTACCTCACGTCCTGTAAGGACCCAATAATATGACGCTGATTACTATCACGTGTCAAGATGACCCATCAATGTTCAGTCGTGATGGACGGTCCACTTAATGTCCCCAATAATATGAGCCAATGTTAAAGAGAGTTCCAACAAACTCACAGCAAGTGTCAATGACGTGTACAAATTTCCGGCACACAGAACCCCCCCAATAATATGACCGGGCTACGTATGCGGGTAGCATCGACGTACACCCATTGTTGATGGAAGGTAGGAAATTTTAAACAATATTTAAATTCCCTTAGCTTCATGATCTTATCGAATAAACTTTTGTTTTATGATAAATTTAGAATTCATGGACTAACATTCTCTAAGAGTGCTTCCAGGTGGTTGGAAGGGCAAAGGCTCACTTAAAAACCAACCTCCTTAGACAAAGCAACACCCTTCAGGGAGAATTAGCCGGTACAAGTCATTTTTAAGCCAGTCTATAAAGGACTCCCTTAGATAACGTTTTGTCACATTTCCTCATAATTATCAATAAACTAAGTTCCTTCAATTTAATCATGAAACTTTTAATCTTGATATAAATTTGAAATCAAATTTAAAATGAGGTATTTTAATTTTGAAATTTTGTCTCAATATTTTTAAATGAAATTTAAAAGTTACGAATTCAACAGATATATATCACATATATAATTGGGATGATCGATAAGCGAGTGCTATGCGATCCGTGGTTGCCAAGCACAGATCTAGGTCCAATCCTAAGTGACATGCAGTATGCAAATGCAATCCTATTACATAAGCTTTCAGTTTTACAAGTCTTTGGTCTTCAATATCTTTGATCATCATCTCCACCATCTTCAAAATTATCCTCCCACTAAGTCTAATATTTACATTTAAATATCCATGACAAAGAGGAATACATTTTAAAGGGGTGGGAGCGGGCCATAAACCAGGCCCACTTTGATATGATTTCAACAATATTACAACCAAGAAATGTAAAACCTAGCATACACCTAACACATTGGGCATGACTCTCGATCATCCAAAAAATTATCTATTCAATTAATCCAATTCACTTGATATAAATAAAATAATCAAATCAAATTTGATTTTATCCAACAAAATCATATTTTAAATAAAAAATCATATTTTATAAATAAAATCTTATTTTATCATTTTAATTGCATCAATTTTGGGCTTAAACAAATTTTAGGTCCAATATCTCAAAATTTTTCAAAAATTAATTTTGGTCCAACCAATAGGCCCAATAGAAAGTATCGGCCCAAGAACCCCTCGGGCCGCCCGGGACAGGATCGGAAAAACCTTAGAATTCAAAATCTGCCGCCGCATCTCCACCCCGACACCGCCGCACGGGCGATGCCACGCCGCCCACACGCGTGCAGCACCCGTGCTACATGCCATGCGCGTCCCTGTGCGCAATGTGTGCGCACGGGGGGCGGCCACCTGCACGACCAGCTCACGCAAGAGGGGCGGCGGATGCACGCACAAGCGAGCGCAACATGCGTGCACCCCCGTGTGTGATGTGCGCGCGAGGGTATCGGCCAGCGCGCGCTCACCTGCCCGACACACACCGCGATTCACGTGCGGCAGTTGTGCGCATGGGATGCATGACGGGCATGAATCGTGCGATGCGATGTGCGCACGATGGCCGGCGGTGGCGCGCGGGCGGTGGCGTGCTGTCGGAATTTTTTTTTTTTAAAACGAGACTTTTATTGCAATTCATGCAGAATGGTGTATTGACATATCCGAGTCAAAGCTCTTATACCACTGTTGGCGCAGCGGCGGATCCGGATCTCGCTCCCAGGACGCAGCGGAAGAATTTGAAAATTGGAGCCCGGGAACGGTCAATACACCTATGCAATAATCAAAACATTCATAAAATGTTCAGAAGGTACCTTGATGGATTTTAGGTGCCTGGCTCAGACCAATTCCACGAGGGAGTTGGCACTTCAACGGTTGAACGGCTGGATCGACGCCTAATCAGGTCCACGACCAGAATCTCAACTCCTTCGTCGGTTTTCACTAGAAACCGATGAAAATTTCATGGACGGAATCTCCTCGCCGAGATGGTCGAAACAAATTCCGACGGCATCGGCGTCGTCGGCGGGCGACGACGGCGAGGGAAAAGGGAGAGGGGAAGAGTTTGCTGAATAGATTTTGGTGTTTTTCTTTCTCTCTCTTGAAAGTATCTCCTCATTGTCATATTTATAGATTGAGGGATAGAATTTGATTTGAACAAAACAGTGAACATTCGGTTCAACTCGAATAGTGAACATTCGGTTTAATTCGAACTGTGAACATTCGTTTTGACTCTCTCGATTTTGGTCTCATCATAATCACAATCGATGATCAGATATCACTGATGTGCTCAGTTTAAAAAACTGATCATTATGATGCAAAATCAAATTTTCGGACCACTAAATCTATATATGACATGTATACTCTCATTAGCTAAATATGGAAGTCCTACTCCCTTAGCTACTTTTAGGAAGTCATACTCCCAACCTCCTACTATATTCAACACTTTGAGTACCATATCGTACGAGAATAGGAAACCAGTACTTGTGTGACCCTCAATGGTTCAGGGATACAACTAGCTGTGAGCTCACAATATTTGTGACACCGAAAACACATTTTTGGACTTGCCCATCGAATCATTGTAAAACGTCTAGCAACATCGCCCCATGATCCCTTAGGTATCACTGATTGTGCATGCAAGAACCAGTCGGTCATGGTTGGCATAAGTACGGTCCTTTCAACTCAAATATCCCGATCAGATCAACGACCATTGGTAAATCGATCCAATTACCATGCATACATCTTGGAGATCAAATAGTGATATCGCATGTGTTACTAGGTAAACCCATTTACCTAAAACACATCTAGTACTCTGGCCAGAGATTTGTTACACTATTATCTCCTCATATAGCATAGGATATCCACGCACAAGGGCGAGCGGTGAATCCTTGAAAAGAACCAGACTCTAGAATTTTTTTTTTAAACATTTGCGGAAGCATAAACTTTAAATATGGCTCGTTCCTTCTAAAACAATTTCTAAATCATTTTCTCAACCTACCTTAAGCCTAAATAAAGGAATATTTAAAAACTTCCAACATCCAACATCGTAAAATCATCGAATAAAAAGAATACTGAAAGCCAACATGTTTAAAAACCAGTATATAAACTGCAACATGACAAAACTGAATCATAAAGGCGGTCACGGGGTACTGCTGTAATCGGCGCTCAGAGGTCATCACCGCCAGTCGGAATGAACTCATCAACAGGATCATCACCTGCACCATTTAAACCTAGTGAGCCTAGAGGCTCATCATGCTCTATCGTAATGCATAACGAAGTACATACTAATAAAATCGCATGCAAGCACATACTGTAATTAAAATGACGTAAAAGACATGGATGTGTGCATGATCTTAAAACATTTCATCATGTAATCATATCATAACATGTCATATATCATATAAGGCATGGCATATCATAATCTGAAAGAAAGCGTAAGAGTCATATCAATGTGTGAGCAGCGTATGACTGATCAGTCGTAATAACCAACGTACGTGGCGGTGTGGTTCACCCGACCTTACCTCGGGATCCCTATATGTCACATCTCCTGAAAACTGTCACTTCACCCCGCTGTTACACGAGGATCCATAGGCCCTGAAATCCTGAATTTCTAATAACAGGGGATCTCCGGGCCCGGCTACCCGGTTAACTCCCATCGTAGACTTGCCACATCGCTTCAATTCCTCGGATTTTTAGCTTAAAAAGGACATGCCTGATCGTTTCATAAATCTCATGATGCGTGAATTTTCCTAAAATCATGCAATTTAAAAGCTTAGCCCGTTAATGTGTAATTAATTCTTTTTTTTAAACTTTTACGTACATAGCATATTACATATATGGTTAATTATGCATTTACGGGCTTCCACATTTTTCTACTTCGGTCAAGGATTGATTCTGGGGCCTGGCTCGCTACTTCTAGACCACACGTCGCTTTAAAATCGACCGATGAAACGAATGTTCACCGCTTTTTCCCATTTTTGCCTATTTTCTTTAAATTTTGATTTCTTAAAAATCAAGACAAAAAGAGACTAATTAAAATCAATTTTGACTTCTAAAAATTAATTGGGGCTTATTAAAATCGATTTTGATAGGATCAATATGGCTCGAAAAACAGGCCTAGGAGTTCAGAAGGGGGGGTGTTGAATGAACTCCTTGGTATTTTTAATATTTTCGAAACCTTTAAAACGATTTTTACAAGTACCCGCTTAACTTAAATCCGAGTTACCAGATTTAAGGTATCTCAGTCCCAAAAGCTGATTTCTCGGTTAATAGTAAATGTGCGAAAATAAATCGATTAATCAGTGAACAGTATACGTAATAAATAAATGCAGTAATGTAAAAGTATAGAGTCAATACTTTGTTTATGGAAGTTCGGATATCAATATCCTATGTCTCCCCTTCTTCCTTTTCAGGAAGGTTCCACTAGAAGAGTTTGATGTTTACAGCCTCTGTAACCACCAAGTCACCGAGCCTCGCTCAAGATGAACTCCTAGCAACTCCAATCAACAAGCAGACGCAGCTGGTGAATACAAGTAAATAAGAATTTTAGAACTTCTTCACAAAGCCAGTTCGTTACAGACTCAAAATGATAATACAGTGAAATACACAACTATTTGAGACCGTAGATCTTCTGGTTTCTATACTATGAAACACGATTCAACAAGGTGAACCAGTAGATGACTCGAAGATTGAAATCTAAGAATGATTGATTGAAAGTTCTTCGAGTTGTATCACTGGACTTCGAATGAATTTTCTGTGAGAATATCCAGTAACTGTGTGAGCCTTTTGTTTTTGAGAAAGCTTCGTGAGAATGTAGCGATTCACACAGAGTATGATGGAGAGTAGAATGACCGAGAGTAAGAGAGCGAGAGTAAGTGAGATCTTCTTCAATTCAAATTTCAGCCATTTACACCCTTTGTTCTCCAACGGTCATAAAGGTAGCCTAAGGAAACAAATAGTCATACATCTGTATACACTGCTCCACTAAAGGTAAATTGCGCTTCGTCAGGGCCAAATTGTCGTCTTTCCATATTTGTGCAAACACCGTATAACGTCCTCTGTATACTGTGTACTATTTACCCAAAATAGCACTAACAGTGTCTCCTTAATTCCAGGAAATTGTACGATTCAATCTTCACCATTGATTCTTTCCTATTTGAATATAGATAGCATTTGAATCGGTTCGTGCCTGAAGGTTTTCTATTGATCAGTTCTTTATTTCTTGAAGAAGATGATTAACTCATCGCTGATCGAATATATAGCGGTCACATCTGAATGCATAGAGACATCTGACTAATTGCGATATCTGATTGCTTAACGAGATCTGATATATCCCCCTTTTTGTAAGTTGTGGAATAGGAGAGATCTGATACCTTAACTGGTCACAATAATGCGGACAGTTCTGTTGACAGACACCATCGCTGATTCAATAACGAAGTCTGATACGAAGACACCTGAATCACTCTAGAGCACTTTCAACAGTAGAGACCTGACCTGATAAACTGAACTATTCCAAAACCCAAATCTGATCGAAATATTTAACCCGATAAGACACACCTGATATTCACGAAGTCTGATTGCTCGAATGTCATCGTTAAGTCCAATTCTTGTCTTATTTTTGTTATCACCAAAACTTATAAATTTTACTTTAACAATTTCCCCCTTTTTGGTGATGACAAAACTTAGCAGCCTTAAGACTTATATAGACAAAATGAATTGCGCAAAGTCTGCTGAAATATTATAAATATCATAGACTGAACACTGTACAAAAGAAGACTAAAACAAATCCTAAAACAGTTTCTCTCCAAACAGCAACCACTTTGCACCTCTCTTGGGTGGTAGATATGGACCATAAGTTATACCACGAATACCTGATTCAACTCCTGATTCACCACCTCCACTATCAGACGCCTTCTCTTTGAACCGCTTCTGTCGTCTCTTCTTCTATCACTACCACTACCTATGCTTCCACCTTCTCTACTAACACTGCCTCTACCAAGTCTGTTGGGAAACCGTGGCGGATCCGGATCACGCCTCCCGGCGAGGCAGCGGAAGAACAAAAATTGGGCCGGGAGACGATCAATACAATTCAAAAACATGCAAGCTATGAACCATTCATAGGGTGTTTTAGTTGATTACCTTGCTGGCAACTCGTGCCTGGCTCCGATCAGTTTCGCGAGGAAACCGGCACTTCACGGTAGGCGGCGGTAGATTACGTCAATCAGGTCCACGACCGGAAGGGAGACTCCTTTGTCAGCCTGCACTAGAAGGCCTGACGAGATCAGCGCGGACGGATTCTCCTCGTCAAGTTGGCCGGAACAAATTCCGGCGAAGCGAGGCG
>KV008285.1:46220-56933 GCA_001598015.1 Dorcoceras hygrometricum
AGTGCAATCAGCAGATGCTATTGGAGTTAGCAATAGCAAAACGATGTCGTTTACATAAGTTGATACGACAGCGTTTTGCTCTTGCGCTAAAAATTCAGAAGGAAGACTTTGCGCTTATATTCAACCAGTCGCAAAGAAATCAGCAGGTAGCAACAGCACTTCCATTCGAGAGCTTATTTGAATCAGCTGTTGCTACTCAACCAGTCGCAAGCTTTGCATATTCAGTCGACTTGGTTCCCAGGCGCAAAGAATTGAAGAAGGAGCAAAGTGCAGCAGTCGTTGTGCTATATCAGCAGCGAAGCAGTTGACGATTTACGAAAGATGTTTGTCAACTGCTGAGCTTAATTCAAATGGCGAAAGCGACAAAAATCCTGCAAAAGAAAAGGACGCAAGTACTACTTTACAGAGGAGCGTTGCACCAAAATGGAAAGAAGACAAGATAGCCTTCTGGAGCGCTGAAGAGTTTTGGAAGCTTTCCAACGGGAAGAATTTTACAGAGGCTATATATTCGAGGCAACGCCCATTGAAGAGTGGTCTGTCGACAGTGAACGAGACGCTATGCGTTCGTTCAGTTGGTGCTACTACATACTGTGGTAGAGTTACATTGAATATACAGTGCACCAACAGAGGGAAAAATAGAGAGATAGACGAAGCAATCAACCGCCATTAGAGAGGAGCTTTTCACGAGTGTTGATTGCTAAGTCTAGATTAGCTTGTATTAGAGCATGTCCCTCGTGTGTGAGAAAAACAGAGAGTTGAGCGTTCATTGTATCAATCTCACACACCCGGATTCATTCACAACTGTTTGTGAATGAATCTCGAAATATGTTCACAGATACCGTCCAAGCATGAAGACGTAAAACTCTTGTGTATGTAGTCAGTCACACAGTTGAGGCTGTTGTGCATTTGAGAAGTAGTGGATCCTTCCGAGGTGGAAGAAGGGGAGATGTAGGATGTTGATATCCGAACTTCCATAAACAAATATGTTGTGCTGAGTATCGTGTTCTTTAAGCTTTCTGTATTGCATATTTACTTTAGCATTGCACGTTTACAGTTCAACACGCATTCATTTGAGCATTCGCATTTACAGTTCAGCATTTAGCATTTGCATATCAGCAGCACACTAGCACTTGCATAGTCTTGAACAGATTTATGTGAAACATAAATCTGTTTGAGTTGTTTTAAAATACAGGATTCAGTTCTGGTATTTTCCGCATGATTTTTAAATCATACCAGATCTGTCTCCGGTGCTCTTGTGATTGTTTTTGTTCAAGAACAAACGAGCTATTGCAGCTCAAAGAGTGTTATCAGCAGCGAGCAAAATTTTAAAGCCTTTTAAACGCGCTCTTGCTGCTGATCTTTCTTTTTGATCCTAATTAAATCGGACCAACAAAGTCTGCTGAAATATTATCAATATCATAGACTGAACACTGTACAAAAGACTTGTACAAGAAGACTAACACAAATCCTAAAACAGTTTTTCTCCAAACAGCAACCACTTTGCACCTCTCTTGGGTGGTAGATATGGTCCATAAGTTATACCATGAATACCTGATTCAACTCCCGATTCACCACCTCCACTATCAGATCGCCTTCTCTTTGAACCACTTCTGTCGTCTCTTCTTCTATCACTACCACTACCTCTGTTTCCATCTTCTCTACTGACACTGCCTCTACCAAGTCTGCTCTGATCATTTGCTCTGCTTCCATTTCCCCCACTGGATCTACTTTGATCATCAGGAGGCGGTTGAGGTCGGCTGCTACTGCCACCTTCCCCCTTTTTGGCATCACCACCTCTATTGATGTAATCAACGAGGAAGCCAAGTTGGGTGGAGAGGTTTAGATGATTCTCTTAGGCTTTCACACGGAAGTCCAATAATTAACCGTGAACAGTAGAAACCTGCCCATCCAAGTCTGTTAACATAGCTCTTCGCTCTTTGACCTCCTTTCTGATGTCAGCATTATCAAAGGCAACATCAGTCACTTGGGTACTAAGCTTCTGTTGAGATGTGAGAACATCCAGCGACAGCAGGGTCTTTTGGTCATGAATATCTTCACGAATATTGTTAAGAAAAGCCCTGTAAGCCCTGTCCTGTGCATCAAAACGTCCAGAAAATTGCTTCTCAAGATCTCAGATGTGCATTAAAAGTATATCCCTGAGTTTATCTGCATCATCCTTATGCCTGATTTGCTCAAAATGAATTTGTTCAACTGATGCGCGTAATTGAGCAAAGGCCTCTATGAGATCGGTGGAGACAACTGGTAGAGAAATCTGATTATGCACTGTGTCATCCTCCAAAGGAATATCATCAGAACTGAAGTGAAAGGAGGAGTCAGCAGAGGAAACTGGAGTATCGCCATGTCGATCAATATCCATCTTTACATCTTGATTGGCAGCATCTGAAGAAGTAATTAACTGTTCATCGGAAGCAAAAACTGAAGCTGGAGAAAAAGAAATTTGCGGTAACTGTACACCTGTATCAAAAATATTAGCAGAGCCCAAAGAAGT
This sequence comes from Dorcoceras hygrometricum, assembly GCA_001598015.1. Taxonomy (NCBI): domain Eukaryota; kingdom Viridiplantae; phylum Streptophyta; class Magnoliopsida; order Lamiales; family Gesneriaceae; genus Dorcoceras; species Dorcoceras hygrometricum. Next base: position 48,730 of record KV008285.1, read on the forward strand.
TCTGATCAAAACGGTATCTGAACCGAAAATACTGAAATCAACTGTGAGCAACCCACTAAATAGACTGTATCTGAAAAACGCTGTACACAACTGAGACCATCCCCAAGAAGTAACTGTTGGCCTACGATAACCAAACTCTGAAACCGGCTGTACAGCAGTAAGAGCACGACAAAAATTTAGAGAACCTACTGGCAGCAGTTTCCCAGAGACAAGGAATCCAACAGCCTCTATACACACGTCTGCCCATCTCTTCCGCATCATCTTAAAGAACTCACTAACAGGTGGAAGTGTGTCCACATAAGAAAGCTGACGCGAAACTTCAAAATTGGAAGGGGCAACTGGTATAGGCATCCACAAATCATTTCCCTCTTGAATAACAAGGGACCCATCAACCGTGGCCATGGTTCTATGCCAGCAAAGAGATTTGAAATTTGGGTTTGATAGGGCGATTATTACGTCGTGATCACGCTGTCTTCCCTCAAAAATTTTCGAGCAACACGTATTGTCCCACGTAAGACCGTGTGCCAGAATCTGTTCTTTCAACTCTTCTAACACAAACAGATGAAAATCTGATAACCAATCCAATATTTTGAGATCAGTGGTTGAAGAACCTTCACTGGGAACAAAATTTGATTTAAGAACCTCCAAAAACTTCCAGATCAATAGCTCCATGTATTTTGTAAGTATATTCATTTTCCTGTGAAGAGCTACCCTCGTAGAATCTGCTTCAGCGCATGACAAAACGAGTTCCTCCTTAGCATAAATTTCTTCTATCTTCATATGAGCTAACTTCTTGAAGCTGAAAGAATTAAAAAATCTATCTACCTCATCGATCACCTTCTCTCGCAACTGTACTAGAAGATTAATGTTTGCAATAATCAGAGAAAGACTTTCTTTAGTCGAGATTCCTTTAATCGGATCTCTTTCTAGAAGGGGTGCCTTCCCCTTATCTGCAGCAGGAATCTTGGGAAGACTGGCCTTGTACCAGTCCCCTTCATCGACCCCAGGAATTGAGATACTCTTTCCTAATTGAATTTTGGTCATTCGCCAGTAGTGGACGACAAAGATTAACCATCAGGAATTGTCAATAAAATCTCCTCCAGAGTCATTGCCTCATCAGTAGAGGTCTTCTCCCCAACAGTTGGAATAACATCTGCGAGTTCCATTCCCGCTACCGGCTCTGTCACAAAATAATCAGTTGATGCATCTATCCTATTCTCAGTCTCATCAAATGTCTGCAACTGCTGCTCCCCAACACCTGTTTCATAAGAAACTATTTCCTGTTCTCCATCTGTCTCGCTGGCTGATTCAACTAATCTATCATCTTGTTGAGCAAAAAATTCCTCGTATGACAAATTAAACCAGTTCTCAACTTCATCAGCTTTTACAACTGCCTGACCCTCAACAACTGTTTCTTCTCCGACATCTGTTTCAAGGGGCTGTTCCCTTTCAGTGGTTTCTATTTCTTCCATCTGTGCAGTCTCAACCAGAACCTGTGCAATAACATTATCAACTTCATCAGCAGTTGATACAGTTTCCTTCTCAATAGTATCAACAGTTGGCTCGACACTTTGTTCCCCAACACTTCCTCCACAGAGGCCCGCTTCTCAACATGCTCATCATCAGGGCTCTTTTGCAACCTCAGCCTTCTCTTTTTCGATTTTCGCTTAGGCACTGGAGATTGCTCAGCAGGCACACCTGTAGATGGCTCAAAGGTTTGAAGAGGAATGGCTTCCTTTGCAACAGACACAATATCCATATTGTCTTTTGAAGAAGAGGCTTTTCTTTTTGCCGTCCGCTTCTTCTTGGTAACAGCTGGCTCATCACCAGTAGCAATTGGTCGCTTCTTCGACCTAGCAATTTTAGCCACACTGGGCTCATCTGCTTTGCCACGTGCATCGATAGTTTCGTTTGTAGCAATATAGGATTTTACTGTCTTTGCGGACAGAATCTTCAAAGGAGGAAAATTTGTCGCTTCTCCCATCGTAACTGTAGGGTCACCCTTCAGAAGTACGCATATCTGAGCCGCAAAACCCTTGGCTTTCTTAATAGTTTTGTCCACCATCTCCTTTTATATAGCAAACAAGATTTTGCTCCAGTTTACCTGAATGCCGAAGTGAATAGCAGTCATCATTAAAAATCTCTCATGCGTTACAGCATCAAAGGAACCTGCCTTCACGGTTACTGACTTAGCCAGAATATCGTTCAGCAAATGATATTCATATTTCATCAAGTGCTTCTTGCCGTAGGTGGAGATAGGCTCGCCTGATTGTGAGAAGATGCTTCGAGCATCATACACCAAGTCCTTTGGAACCTCAGATAAATTGACCAATCCCTCTGTTGGCAACCCAAACACGCCTGCAAACCTGTCCTCAGAGATAACTACAAATTTGCCTGAAACTTCACAAGTAATGTCCCCGTCTTTTACCATGGCTGTATCAAAGAATTGCTCCAGTTCCCTTTCGTAGAGAACAGATGGACAACCCAGAAATCCCTTAAGACCGGTAGATTCAAGAGTCTTGAACATACTGACCATTTCAACGTTATCGATGATTTCCAGAACGGAGTCGAAGTTGATCTGTAGAGCGTAGGTGATAAAAGATGATGCCATTGAGCTAGTAGATGAACAAGAGAAATGCCTGAAGGATTATCTACAAATATAACACACAGAGAGCAAAACTCAAGAGTGCTAGAGAGAAAAATATTGCAAGGTAAGTGAAAATGAGAAAGGAAACGCCGTAAATAACTATGGAATTTTGAACGGTGAAAGAGAGAGAAAATGTGGATGTGATGTTTCGCATGATGAACGCAGGGGTAAAGGGGTGAATAGATAACTAACGCCAAATGCTTAACACATCACAACCAAAGAGATCTGTTTTAATGTATCAGCAGGGGTGTTGCGAGATTTGATCCTGGATAAGTATCAACTGTGTATATGTGACATCTGAGTGTATCCAAATCTCACATATTCAGTTGACTCAGCACTTATTAATTCAGATCTCTCGTTCCCCCTAAAGCTGAGATCTCCCAAGTCTGATATTTTATCAAATCTGAATTCCACGATGTTCCCCCTGAATAGTAGACTCAGATTTGACAAAACCAGAAGCTGTTCAACCTGAAAATTTGTTAGCGCACAGACAATTTAAGGCAGTTCTAAGAGGCCTAATATGTTTCTAAAATAAGAAAACTTAGCGTCTGGTAGAGGCTTTGTGAAGATGTCAGCAACTTGCTGCTCAGTCGACACATACTCCAGCCGGACGTCTTTCTTTAGCACGTGGTCCCTTATAAAGTGATGCATGATGTCTATATGCCTTGTTCTTGAATGCAGCATATGGTTTTGTGTGATAGCAATAGCACTGGTGTTGTCACAGAGAATAGGCGCTTCAGAAGCATCAATGCCATAGTCCTTAAGCTGGTGTTGTATCCATAAGATCTGAGCACAGCAGCTTCCAGCTGCTAAATACTCTGCTTCAGCTGTGGACGTTGCAATAGATGTCTGCTTCTTACTGAACCAGGAAATCAAGCGATCTCCCAAGAATTGACAAGTACCACTGGTGCTTTTACGATCAACTCACATCCTGCATAGTCTGCATCACTATAACCGATTAGTTGAAAGCCTGAGTCTTTGGGATACCAAAGACCCACATTGGAAGTTCTTTTTAAATATTTCAAGATCCATTTGACAGCAATATAGTGTGACTGTTTAGGCTCTACTTGAAATCTAGCACACATACAGACATCAAACATGATGTCTGGTCTGCTAGCAGTTAAGTATAGCAAAGAGCCAATTATACCGCGATAAAGAGATACCTCAATGGCAGATCCAGCTTCGTCTTTGTCCAGTTTGATTGAGGAGCTCATTGGGGTCGCAGCTGCTGAACAGTTGTCCATGCCAAATTTCTTCAGCAGTTCTTTCGTATATTTGGCATGGTTAATGAAAATTCCATTATCCAGCTGTCGAACTTGTAAGCCCAGAAAGAACGTTAACTCGCCCATCATGCTCATCTCAAATTTATCCTGCATTAGCTTAGAAAACATCTGGCACAATTTGGGGTTAGTTGACCCAAAGATAATGTCACCAACATATATCTGTACTAATAAGACATGATCAGATTTTACGAATTTAAATAGTGTCTTATCAACTGTGCCTATAGTGAAATCATGCTCGATTAAGAATTTGGACAGTGTATCATACCAAGCTCTGGGTGCTTGCTTCAACCCATACAGAGCTTTATCCAATTTATAAACGTGGTTTGGATATGTATTATCTACGAAGCGAGGAGGTTGTGCAACATACACTTCCTCTGTTAAGATGCCATTGAGAATTGCACTCTTAACATCCATTTGAAATACTTTAAAATCTTTGAATGCAGCGTATGCAGGAACATGCGTATAGCTTCTAATTTAGCTACTGGTGCAAAGGTTTCATTAAAATATATCCCTTCCATTTGCCTAAATCCCTGAGCTACCAGTATAGCTTTATTTCTCGTTACTATTGAAACATACTAAACCTCTAAAATATTTTTTTTTTTGAAAGCCGACGTGGAATAACATTAGTGAAAGCGATAAATAAAAACCATAACTTAAGCATTAAAACAACATCTCAACATGCGATAAAACGACTGCAAAAATCCTTAATCCACGTCTCAAAAGCTAATCATAAAAATCAGAGTACTCAAAAACTGTTTGCGGAAAAACTGAACATGTTTAAAAGCAATGCGGTCACGGGGTAACAGCCGCAGCGGAGCATCAGACGTCCTCACCGCCGGTCGGAGTAATATCATCAACATTATCATGCTCACCTGCACCATATAAACCTAGTGAGCCTAAAGGCCCAGCATGCTATATCCGCTAATAACAAGGTACATACAATAAAACCACATACAGGCACATAAGTATATGAATATAATTTTCATGACATGCGTGCATTAAAAGATTGTAAACGTTAAATCATGCTGTAGTCGTACATAAATCATCATAACATATATGTTAAGGCATAGCATAATACATAACATAACTTAAAAGAACATGCGAGTCGTATCCATGAAGTGAGAGCCGTTAAATTCGATTGATCAATCTATAAACCAACGTACGTGGCGGTGTGGTTCACCCGACCTTACCTCGGGATCCCTATATGTCACACCTCTATGCTTGCCACTTCACCATGTCGTGATCACATGGATTCATAGGCTCATAATCGTTATACATTAACAGGGGATCCTCGGGCCCAGCTACCCGGCTAACTCCCATCGTTACTTTGCCCCACCACACTTCAATTTCTCAAAAACATTTTCATACATGCCTTAACATAATTTAATCTTTCATGATGCATGCGTTTCATAAAAATCATGCAACTTTAAAACCTTGGCCCATCAATATATTCTAATTTTCTTAAAACATTACATACTTAAAATACATAACCTGGTACATATAACATTAAAAGTATATTCATGGGCCTATGCATTATTTTTCTTCGGCCGGTCATGGACTGGCTCAAGCGACTGGCCCACTAATCTAAGCCCCAAAGCCTCAACTCAAACTTAGAACAATCCTAAGCCCAACTCATCTTGGCCCAACGACTAAGACCCCTATGCATTATTTTTCTTCGGCCCGGTCATGGACTGGCTCAAGCGACTGGCCCACTAATTCTAAGCCCCAAAGCCTCAACTCAAACTTAGAACAATCCTAAGCCCAACTCATCTTGGCCCAACGACTAAGAACAAACGCTTTTAAATTCATTTGAAGGACTCGGCCCAATATCGTTAAAAAGGCTTAAAATTCATTAAAATAAATATCGACCCAAAGTCCACTAATTTGGCTAAAAACCCAATTTAAATTAAAAATTCCAGCAACTTAAAATAGATTTTGACTTAAAATAATTGACCCAAAAATAATTTTGACCCGAAACTAATTTTAACTTAAAAAGTTGACTTGACCCGGCAAAAACGACCCGGACTTTAAAAATAAAATAACCCGGCCCAAAAATAAAATAACTTGGACCGAACTTCAAATATTGACTCGACGCTTAAACCACTAGACCCGGCCCGATTGAACCGACCCATCGGCCCAAACGAACCGGCCCAAACCAAACACTCAACCCTAAACCTAAAATACACTCTCCTGCACAAGATGCCTCTGCGACCAGTCTACGGTTTTTACGTTCGTTCTCCCTGCTCCGGCCAACACTATCGGAGCCCTTCTGGCTGGACCACCCCCAGGTCCAGAAGGTTCTAACGTGACCGACCTTGCCTCAAACCGTGACCTAACCAGGGAGAAATGGTCGCTGCAAGTGGACGCACCAGCCATACTGCACGCCGTGCGACCACCTGCTGGTATTCTCGTTCGTTCTCCTTTCTCCGGCCATCACTGCCGGAGTCATTCCAGATGGACCACCCCCAGGTCCAGGCGGTTCTAAAAAGACCAACCTTGGCCCAAACCGTGGCCGCAACTGGACGCACGAAGGTTGTGAACCAGACACACACGACACATAGTAAACACACACTGCACGGTGTAAAACTTCAAGCCACCGGTTCGACCCTTAAACCTCCACTTCGAACCACGAAAAGCCACTCCTAGGACCACCATGAACCACTTAACAACGAGCCCAGACCCCTCAAGCAGACCATGAACCGAATCCATGCAAAATAATTCAAAACCGTGAGGTGCACATGAAGAGAGACATATGATCATGGACATGTACATTGAGATCTGAAACATTCACATAAAATTCATGCATAATATTTGTAAAAAAAGTGTAATATGATCTATATGGTGATAAAAGAAAGAATATAACATGCCTTGATTGATAGAGAAGCGAAAATACGTGATATCGGGGCGGAGGACAATGGAGGAGATCACACCTTAGAGTTCCAATGAAAATATTGCAAATTTTCGGCCACCAAGGGGAGAAAAGAGGCTGGAGTCGGCTGGTTGGAGGAGGGATTAGGGTAATTTTCGAGTTAGAGGGGTGATGAGTGAATGAGAGTGTACAAAAGGACCCCTCTACCTTGTTTTAAATCAAATTAAAAGGCTTAATCCCAAAACTAACCCTCCTTAAATTAAAAAGGCCTAAAAATGTTAAAAATTCAGACTCCAAGCCTTTAATTTTCGTAATATGAGGTCTCTCAATTTTAAAAATGTCATAAAAGTCATAAAAATGGCCCGTATAGGCGAAAAACGGGTCCCCCTCGGTAACCGTGCATAAAATCTCATTATTTTGGAAATTTTGCATAAAATAAAAATATTTTGCTTTAAAATATGTCTAAGGACTAAAACATTTAAATATTTTCGATTTGGTCGTCTCCGGACTCGTCCCCGCTTACCGGTCTCAAACCGTACCGTAAAGCTATATGCGCACGTAACACATAAAATCATCATATAAACACATGCATGACATGCAAATCATATTAACATAAGGTTTTCCTCCTAGTCATGCATTCAATTCACGTAATTAGGATTTCTGGGCATTACATGGATTGCAGCTCAAGCAGTGAAAGAAAGGTGAGTTTGTCGATGGTTTGGATGAGGTGTCTGAATTGTTGGCGACAATGGCGGATCCGGATCCCGTTTCCCGGGGGCGCAGTGGAAGTTTAAAATTTTTGCCCCGAGAAACGTTCAATACATCAAAACAATTCTATAATCCATGCATAGGATGTTTGAATCGCTACCTTGCTGGCGTCTAGGCGCCTGGCTCCAACCAGTTTCACAAGGAAATCGGCACTTCAAACAGTAGGCGGCGGTAGATCGTCAATCAGGTCCACGACCAGAAGCACGAATCCTTCGTCAGCCTGCACTAGAGGACTGAAGAATTCGACACGAATGGAATCTCCTCTTCGCGGTGATCGAAACAAGTCCGATCACGTAAACGGCGGCACACGGCGGCGGCACGGGGCGGCGCAAGGCGGCGGACGACTGGGGCGTGTGGGAGAGGAGGGAGGCGGCTAGGTAGACTAGGGTTTAGTGAATGAATTTCATTATTCTAGCCCTAGACCAACTCCTTTAATTAAAGATGGTACATGGGCTTGAACCGGCCCAATGGACTTGGGTCAAACCCAGGTCCATATGAACATCCGGTTCATTTAATTCGCTGTGGTTTCATCATAATCCCGATCGACGATCAGATCGGACCGATCGACTCAGTTTCCAAAACTGAGTATTATGATGTGAAAACAATTTTTCAGACCACCTAGTCCAAAATTACAGTT
>KV008285.1:57860-68485 GCA_001598015.1 Dorcoceras hygrometricum
AAATCCCTGTACATCTTCGTACTCCCTGGGTGAATGGAATACGTCGATGCATGGGCCTCTGATAAGATCTCAGCTCTCAACTGCTCAGTGCTGGGTACCCACATGCGACCCCTGAAACGGACTATCCCATCCTCAACTATGTACAAACCCTGTCCTCTAGCCTCATCTCTCTGTCTCCACTGCTGTAACTGCACATCTGCAGCCTGGCCATCTCTAATCCGATCTCGAAGAGTCGGCTGCACTGTGAGTGCTGCGAGGCTAGGCGCACGTCCTACTGAATAAAACTCCAATCCAAATCTCTGAATCTCAGTCTGTAGTGGTCGCTCCACTGATAAACACGCCACCACTGAAGTCTTCCGGCTCAAAGCGTCCGCTACCACATTAGCCTTACACGGATGGTAGCTAATGTCACAGTCATAGTCCTTCACCAACTCTAGCCATCTGCGCTGCCTCATATTCAGCTCCTTCTGGGTACTTGAGACTCTTATGGTCGGTGAAAATCTGACACTTCTCGCCGTACAGATAGTGTCTCCAAATCTTCAGTGCGAACACTACTGCTGCAAGCTCCAGATCATGCGTCGGATAGTTCTGCTCATAACTCTTCAGCTGTCTCGACGCATACGCAATAACCTTACCTCCCTGCATCAGAACTGCACCCAAACCTCTCAAAGAAGCATCTGTATAAACCACAAACTTCTCGTGGTCCACTGGCATCGCTAATACTGGTGCTGAAGTAAGGGCCTCCTTCAGCTGATCAAAGCTCCTCTGACACTCGGTGCTCCACACATACTTCGCATTCTTCTTGGTCAAGGCTGTCAAGGGCACTGAAATAGAAGAGAATCCCTTGATAAATTTGCGATAGTAACCTGTCAAACCTAAGAAACTACGAATCTCCGCTGCATTCTTCGGAATTCCCCAGTTCTGCACTGCTTCCACCTTCGATGGGTCAACGGAAATCCCATCTCTCGACACAATATGTCCTAAGAAATCCACCTGCTCTAGCCAAAACTCGCACTTGCTGAATTTGGCGTATAACTTGTGCTCCCTCAAAGTGTGCAAAGCTGTCTGCAAGTGCTGTCTATGCTCCTCAAAGCTCCTCGAATAAATCAGGATTTCGTCGATAAACACAATGATGAACTGGTCTAGATACTGTCTGAATACCCTGTTCATCAGATCCATGAAAATCGTTGGGGAGTTCGTCAGACCAAACGGCATCACCAAGAACTCGTAGTGGCCGTAGCGTGTCCAAAAAGCAGTCTTGGACACGTCCTCCTCTCTAACTCTCAGCTGATGATAGCCAGATCTCAGATCAATCTTCGAGAACACTGAAGCTCCCTGCAACTGATGAATAAATCCTCAATCCTCGGGAGTGGATATCTGTTCTTCACGGTAACTCTGTTCAACTCCCGGTAGTCAATACACAGCCTCATGCTACTATCCTTCTTCTTCACAAACAGAACTGGCGCGCCCATGGAGAAAAACTAGGGCGAATGAACCCCTTATCAAGCAACTCCTAAATCTGCTCCTTAAGCTCCTTCATCTCGGTAGGAGCTAATCGATACGGTGCCTTAGAGATAGGCACTGTACCCGGCATCAGCTCAATAGAAAACTCCACCTCCCTCACTGGTGGAACTCCTGCGACGTCGTCGGGGAAAACATCTGCGAAATCCCTGACTAACTCCACATCAGGCAACGAAGGTCCTGCTGAATCTCCTGGAGCAGTAACACTGGCCAAGAACGCCTGACATCCGTGCTCAACCAGCTTCCTGGCCTGTAAGAAGGATATGAATCTGGGCTTCCGCGGTCTCCTAGCTGCCTTAAATAAGAAGGCCTCCTGCCCTGGCGGTCTGATAGAAACTGTCCGCCTCTAAAAATCAATCACTGCTCCGAACTCCGTCAACCAATCCATGCCTAGGATGAGGTCGAATCCCGACATCGGCAACACAACTAGATCTGCTTGGACTGCATGATCCTGGAACATCATCGTTAATCCTTGAACCACACTGGTCGTCGTCAACTCCTATCCTGACGGAACCGTCACTGCGAGAGCCGTACCCAAGCTCTCCGGTGTAATACCCATCCTCTGCGTGAACGCACTCGAAATAAACGAGTGAGTCGCCCCTGAGTCTAGTAGTGCAAGGGTAGTAACGCCAAGCACATGAATCTCGCCTGAAACGGACACAACACACAGGCACGCGCTTACCGTTAAACTAGGTCTCAACAGGTAGTTCAGATGCCTAACACATATTCTAGGTTAGCTAGCCCTACAGTCCAAGTTCGCATAGAAGTCCTAGAAGGCATATAGTTCCACTAAGTTCAACCAGTCTAAGGCATGATTCTCCTAGTAGTGTTCTACTCCGCATGCAATCCATTCACAGCAAATACTAAATTCACAAATCATAGAAATGACGGAAATCTTAAAGAGAAATACCCATAAGTAAAGTAGTTTCTGGGTCTGCCTCCTCTGTTTGCATCACAAAGACACGACCAGTGGTCTGTCTCTGCTTCGGGCAATCCCTAGAAACGTGTCCCGGTTCCTTGCAATGATAGCACTTTCATGATCCTGCCATGCACGGTCCCGGATGCTGCTTGTTACATTCCTTGCAGGTCTGATATGTCTGATATCCTCCGGGCTTAGGGGCGCTGGCCCCCTGCTGCTGTGGCCTCTGCTGGCCCTGTGGTCTATGCTGATGTCCCTGCTGAGTTGGGCCCTTAGAAGGCCCCTGATATGGTTTCTTCGCTGGAGGATGCGAAGACTGGCATCGGTCGGAGTAATATCATCAACATTATCATGCTCACCTGCACCATATAAACCTAGTGAGCCTAAAGGCCCAGCATGCTATATCCGCTAACAACAAGGTACATACAATAAAACCACATACAGGCACATAAGTATATGAATATAATTTTCATGACATGCGTGCATTAAAAGATCGTAAACGTTAAATCATGCTGTAGTCGTACATAAATCATCATAACATATATGTTAAGGCATAGAATAATACATAACATAACTTAAAAGAACATGCGAGTCGTATCCATGAAGTAAGAGCCGTTAAATTCGATTGATCAATCTATAAACCAACGTACGTGGCGGTGTGGTTCACCCGACCTTACCTCGGGATCCCTATATGTCACACCTCTATGCTTGCCACTTCACCATGTCGTGATCACATGGATTCATAGGCTCATAATCGTTATACATTAAAAGGGGATCCCCGGGCCCGGCTACCCGGCTAACTCTCATCGTTACTTTGCCCCACCACACTTCAATTTCTCAAAACATTTTCATACATGCCTTAACATAATTTAAACTTTCATGATGCATGCGTTTCATAAAAATCATGCAACTTTAAAACATTGGCCCATCAATATATTCTAATTTTCTTAAAACATTACACTTAAAATACATAACCTGGTACATATAACATTAAAAGTATATTCATGGGCCTATGCATTATTTTTCTTCGGCCCGGTAATGGACTGGCTCAAGCGACTGGCCCACTAATTCTAAGCCCCAAAGCCTCAACTCAAACTTAGAACAATCCTAAGCCCAACTCATCTTGGCCCAACGACTAAGAACAAACCCTTTTAAATTCATTTGAAGGCTCGGCCCAATATCGTTAAAAAGACTTAAAATTCATTAAAATAAATATCGACCCAAAGTCCACTAATTTGGCTAAAAACCCAATTTAAATTAAAAATTCCAGCAACTTAAAATAGATTTTGACTTAAAATCATTGACCCAAAAATAATTTTGACCCGAAACTAATTTTAACTTAAAAAGTTGACTTGACCCGGCAAAAACGACCCGGACTTTAAAAATAAAGTAACCCGGCCCAAAAATAAAATAACTCGGACCAAACTTCAAATATTGACTCGACACTTAAACCACTCGACCCGGCCCGATTGAACCGACCCATCGGCCCAAACGAACCGGCCCAAACCAAACACTCAACCCTAAACCTAAAATACACTCTCCTACACAAGCTGCCTCCGCGACCAGTCTCCGGTTTTTACCGGAGCCCTTCCTGCTGGACCACCCCCAGGTCCAGACGGTTCTAACGTGACCAACCTTGCCTCAAACCGTGACCTAACCAGGGAGAAACGGTCGCTGCAAGTGGACGCACCAGCCATACTGCGCGCCGTGCGACCACCTGCTGGTATTCTCGTTCGTTCTCCTTGCTCCGACCACCGCTGTCGGAGCCCTTCCAGCTGGACCACCCCCAGGTCCAGGCGGTCTAAAAATACCAACCTTGGCCCAAACCGTGGCCGAAACTGGACGCATGAAGGTTGTGAACCAGACGCACGTGACACACAGTAAACATACACTGCATGGTGTAAAACTTCAAGCCACCGGTTCGACCCTTAAACCTCCACTTCTAACCACGAAAAGCCACTCCTAGGACCACCATGAACCACTTAAAAACGAGCCCAGACCCCTCAAGCAGACCATGAACCGAAGCCATGCAAAAGAATTCAAAACCGTGAGGTGGACATGAAGAGAGACATATGATCATGGACATGTACATTGAGATCAGAAACATTCACATAAAATTCATGCACAATCTTTGTAAAAATAGTGTAATATGATCTATATGGTGAGAAAAGAAGAATATAACATGCTTTGATTGATAGAGAAGCGAAAATACGTGATACCGGGGCGGAGGACAATGGAGGAGATCACACCTTAGAGTTCCAATGAAAATATTGCAAATTTTCGGCCACCAAGGGGAGAAAATAGGCTGGAGTCGGCTGGTTGGAGAAGGGATTAGGGTAATTTTCGAGTTAGAGGGGTGATGAGTGAATGAGAGTGTACAAAAGGACCCCTCTACCTTGTTTTAAATCAAATTAAAAGGATTAATCCCAAAACTAACCCTCCTTTAATTAAAAAGGCCTAAAAATGTTAAAAATTCAGACTCCAAGCCTTTAATTTTCGTAACATGAGGTCTCTCAATTATTTTCGATTTGGTCGTCTCCGGACTCGTCCCCGCTTACCGGTCTCAAACCGTACTGTAAAGCTATATGCACACGTAACACATAAAATCATCATATAAACACATGCATGACATGCAAATCATATTAACATAAGGTTTTCCTCCTATTCATGCATTCAATTCACGTAATTAGGATTTCCGGGCGTTACAACTATTCCATCTTCATTCAATTTGTTCCTGAAGATCCATCGAGTTCCTATACCTGAATGATTTGAAGGTCTAGGTACAAGTTTCCATACATTATTTCTCTTAAATTGATTAAGTTCTTCTTGCATTGCTTCTACCCAGCTTGGGTCTGCTAAGGCTTCATCTATTTGTTTTGGTTCTATATGCGAGATGAAAGCTGAATCGAAGTGATCATGCAATAGCTGGCTTCGTGTGGGAACAGGAGATTCGATGTTACCTATGACCTGCTCGGGTGGATGATTTCTATTCCACCGAAGATCAAGTCCAATTGGATTTGCTCTGTGTTCTGCTTAGATTTCTTGCTGGAGAGTCACTTCTGGATTTTCTGACACCAATTGATGGTTTGCATTGCTGGCTTGTGCGTCAGATGTTGGTCTAGATACCAATTGGTGTGAAGTACTCGCAGCTGGTGCTTCAGATGTTGATTGTTGTGTGGCAAGATCTGTTTGTGCAACATCTGTTTGAGCAACATCTGTTTGGACACCTTGTGCATTCGTTACTTCAGCTCCAGCAGCAGACACACTTGGAGAGAACTGATCATGTGTTGAGTCATCGTTAGTTAAATCGATAACTGCTGGATTACCTGTCATATCTTGTTGAGCATTGTTATGCGGTGTGTCCAGTGCTGGTTGTATCTCTGCTGAATGTCTTTGTTGTGCCACGTCATCATCTGAGTCATCAATGTTGGATGATTCTAGACGTGTACATAGATCGTTAAGGCTCGCAGCTGAGATGGATCTAAAACTTGTCTCATCAAATACAACGTGTGCTGATTCTTCAACAGTTAGGCTTCGATTGTTGAAAACTCGATAAGCTTTGCTCACTGCTGAATAATCTAGGAAGATACCTGCATCATATTTTGCATCAAAAGCTGTTAGGTGCTTCTTGCCATTATTATGAATGAAACATCTACACCCAAACACCCTGAAATATGATATATCAGGTTTCTTACCACTCCAGATCTCACGGGGACTGATTCCCATTGAGAGAGGGACTTGGCAATGGGGTTTTACCGTGCAACTTGTTAATCCTAGATCTGTTCTGAGTGTAGCAAGCTGTGTTAACTGCTTCTGCCCATAATGTTTGTGAAATACCAGAATAAGCAATCATAGATCTAGCAGCTTCTTTTAAAGTACGATATCTCCTCTCAGCAAGTCCGTTCTGCTGAGGATTTCTAGCTGCTGAAAGCTCATGCTTTATCCTATGTCTTCCAGATAAGAAGTTAATTATGATTTAAAAACTCAATTCCACGATCACTTCTTATCCGGTTGACTGTACAAGATCTGTCATTTTGCAAACGTTTTAACAGGCTTATCAGCTGGTCAGCGGTATCAGATTTTGCCTTTAAAACCAACACCCAAATGAATTTTGTAAAATCATCAACAACGACGAGGGTGTAGTTCGTTCCCCCTAAGCTCGTTACAGGAATAGGACCAAAAAGATCCATATGTAAAAGCTCTAAGCTTCGGGAAGAACGTTTACCGCCTTTATTTTTAAAAGTAGATTTAATTTGTTTACCAAGCTGACATGCGGCACAGATCTTGTCCTTTGAAAAATTGATTTTGGGAAGACCAGAGACCATTTCATGCTGACTCAAATGGGCAAGCGTTTTAAAGTTTAGATGGTTCATTCGCTGATGCCACAACCAGCTCTTGGAAGAGTTGGATGCTAAGCAAATTTGTTCAGATCCCATGGGTTCTGACCAATTGATAATGTAGGTATTCCTCGACCTTTTACCTACCAATACAGTCAGTCCTTCTGGACTCTGAACTGTGCATGTGTGCTGTTGAAAATTAACTATGTAACCCTTGTCACATAGCTGACTAATGCTAATAAAATTATATCGCAGGCTATCAACAACTAAAACATCATATATTGAAATGTTATCGTGGATAAGCTTACCCTTACCCACAGTGTTACCATGAGCATTGTCACCAAAGACTATCTTTGCTCCTCTGTGAGGTGTCACATCTGTTAGCAGCTTTGGGTTTCCAGTCATGTGTCGTGCACACCCACTATCCAGATACCATATGATTGATTCATCTCCAGCTTTGTACCTGTTATCCTGCAATCAAAAAAACATATTTTGGTACCCAATTTTACTTGGGTCCCGATAGGATTACCCATTTCGGGACCCATACTTGAATTACTTTGACAGATTTCCCAGTATGATAGTCCATAAGGGTCTGTTCAGAAGTACGGTGAGATCTGTTGAGTGTTGGTTTGGTGTTTTGACCATTCAGATCTCTACGGGGCCTAACCTTTTTCCATTCAGATTTAAGCTTCTTAGAACCACGTCTTTGTTGGTTCAGAACAAACGACTTGGATCCAGCTTTTGCCTTTTCCTTGTCAAGTCTGTTCTTTAGCCAACCAGACTTAGAACTCTCGGGTCTGTCATATCCAATACCAGCTTTTCCTTTCTTATTCAATAGCTCCGAGATCTGGTCATCATACCGTATCGACTCGCATGGATCATGTATCACACTAGCTTTGACAAAGCTCATCTTTTTGAACTTGTCATGTGCTAGATTTGATTGAGTACAAGTCTACCCAGAGCTGCTTTCACCAGTATTGAAACCTAAGCCAGTTCTATCATTCGCTGGCTTCTGAATCTCACACAGCTTGTCTAGAGAGATAGAAGACTGGGTCCAAGAGCTCATTATCGAATTTAGCTTTTCAATTTCAGACTCGATCTCAGTGGATCTTATCCTCAAAGATTCATTCTCAGTTTTCAGCTTACTTAACTCGATTTGTAAACTGTCAGTTTTACCAAGTTCAACAGTACTTGGTTCCGCTGAACTATTTTTCAAATCTACGTTTTCAGTAACTTCCTCGAATGTCTGAGAAAGCTTACGGTACTCATGGACCATTTCATTTAGTGCAGTGATTAGGTCCTCTCGTGTAAATTCAGTATTTGAAAAGTCGAATACCTCATCTTCTGAAGTTTGATTGGCCATGAGACAATGAACTTCATCCTGTTCACTATCGCTGGATGAGGAGCTGCTGGATGTAGAATCTGAATCGGTATCAGCCCAGTTTTTGTTGCTTTCCTTAGCAACTAGCACCTTTCTGTCATTCTTTCTGTTGGGCCTTCTGTCAGATCTTGTTCTCATCATTCTTCTCATCTCTTTTGTATCTATCCTCCTTCTCTGGCCTATTGCAATCAGCAGCAAAATGTCCTGGACGGCCATAATTAAAACATTTCATATCAGCACTAATTTTGTCAGATTTATGAACATTATTATAAGGAGCAGAAGGGTTGTAGGATCTTCTCACGAATTTCTCAAACTTCTTTACGAAGAGGGACATGGCGTCATTGCTGAGCTGTTCAGCTGATTTGCTTGTGCTAGGAGAGCACTGTTCAACAGATGTAGCAGCTAACGCTTTGGTTGTCTGAGATGTGGATGGTCCTACTTCTGATCTTGTCTCTAGCTCAAACTCATAAGCTTTTAGATTTGCGAACAAGTCATGAAGCTCCAGCTTATTCAGATCTTTCGATTCCCGCATAGCCATCGTTTTCACGTCCCACTCCCTGGGCAACACTCTCATCACCTTGAGTGCCAGCTCCCTGTTGTTGTACTCTTTGCCCAGACTCGTCAGCTCGATAACAACAGCACTAAAGCGCTCATCAAACTCTGTCATAGTCTCTCCATCTTTCATTTTAATAGATTCATATTTCTGTTGAGCCACCGTGAGCTTATTTTCCTTCGTCTCATCATTGCCTTCACAAATTTGTGTCAGCTTCTCCCAATTTTCCTTTGCTGTGGCGCAGGTTTTTATTTTGCTGAACATGTTTTTGTCCAGAGTCTTGTAGAGGATGTCCCTGGCCACATTATCCAAGTTCGCTTTCTTTTTGTCCTCATTTGTATACTCGTATCTTTTTTTCTCAACGTATTCTGATGCACCATCAGTCGTTCCGAATGCTATATTGATCTTCATAATTTTCATTGGACCATCGGTAATGACTGACCACATTTCGTCGTCCTGAGCAGCCAAATGCGCTTGCATACGGATCTTCCAGTCATCATAGTCCTCCTTGGAAAACATAGGAATTTTGTTGTGAGAAATTGTCATTATGAAATATATAAAGCACAAACAATAACTGTTCAATAACTGAGATAGCGCAGGCTCTGATACCAATTGATAGGATCAATATGTCTCGAAAAATAGGCCTAGGAGTTCAGAAGGGGGGGTTGAATGAACTCCTTGGTATTTTTAATATTTTCGAAACTTTAAAACGATTTTTACAAGCACCCGTTTAACTTAAATCCGAGTTAACAGATTTAAGGTATCTCAGTCCCAAAAGCTGATTTCTCGATTAACAGTAAATGTGCGGAAATAAACCGATTAATCAGTGAACAGTATACGTAATAAATAATTGCAGTAATGTAAAAGTATAGAGTCAAGAGTTTGTTTATGGAAGTTCGGATATCAATATCCTACGTCTCCCCTTCTTCCTTTTCAGGAAGGTTCCACTAGAAGAGTTTGATGTTTACAGCCTCTGTAACCACCCAGTCACCGAGCCTCTCTCAAGATGAAATCCTAGCAACTCCAATCAACAAGCAGACGCAGCTGCTGAATACAAGTAAATAAGAATTTTCGAACTGCTTCACAAAGCCAGTTCGTTACAGACTCAAAATGATAATACAGTGAAATACAAAACTATTTGAGACTGCAGATCTTCTGGTTTCTATACTATGAAACACGATTCAACAAGGAACCAGAAGATGACTCGAAGATTGAAATCTAAGAATGCTTGATTGAAAGTTCTTCGAGTTATATCTGTTGGGGAACCGTGGCGGATCCGGATCACATCCCGGCGAGGCAGCGGAAGAACAAAAATGGGCCGGAAGATGATCAATACAATTCATAAACATGCAAACTATGAACCATTCATAGGGTGTTTCTCGGGGTTACCTTTCTGGCAACTCGTGCCTGGCTCCGACCAGTTTCGCGAGGAAACCGGCACTTCACGGTAGGCGGCGGTAGATTACGTCAATCAGGTCCACGACCGAAAGGGAGACTCCTTCGTCAGCCTGCACTAGAAGGCCTGACGAGATCAGCACGGACGGATTCTCCTCGTCTAGTTGGCCGGAACAAATTCCGGCGAGGGGGCGACGGCGGCGTGAGGTTTGAGGAGAGGTGGGCGGCGGCTTTTAGAGCTAGGGTTAGGGTTCAGTCAAGTTGTGATTGTGTGTTATGATTTGAAGCCCTTAAGTCTAATTAAATAGACTTGTGATAGAATTGGACAGGCCCAACGGGCCCGGGTCCAACGGATGAACATTCGATTCATCCCTATCACCGCGACTTCAATATAACTCCGATCGCCGATCAGATCGGACCGATCGACTCAGTTTCCAAAACTGAATACTATGATCTGAAAAACCATTTTTCAGAACCCCAGTGCAAAATGACCGTTTTGCCCCTCAACAGTAGGAAATC
>KV008285.1:90797-105755 GCA_001598015.1 Dorcoceras hygrometricum
CCAATCGACTAGGAACTAATTCAGAATGCACAGTGACTATTAGATGTGTTTCAGATAGTCGTCATACCCACTATCACATCTAACATACACTATAGTGCATTTTAGGTCTTTACTCAACTCAATTGTTAATCATCATACAGCACAATGAAAGTAAAGAATGCCATATAAATAAATGCGAATATCATATATAAAGATTGTCATATACAAGAGTTTATAAACCCACACGCCACAAGTTGGCTAGTTGGGCATCTACTTTAACAATATCACTGGACTTCGAATGAATTTTCTGTGAGAATATATAGTAACTGTGTGAGCTTTTTGTTTTTGAGAAAGCTTTGTGAGAATGTAGCTATTCACACAGAGTATGATGGAGAGTATAATGACCGAGAGTAAGAGAGCGAGAGTAAGCGAGAGCTTCTTCAATTCAAATTTCATCCATTTATACCCTTTGTTCTCCAACGGTCATAAAGGTATCCTAAGGAAACAAATCGTCATACATCTGTACACACTGCTCCACTAAAGGTAAATTGCGCTTCGTCAGGGTCAAATTGTCGTCTTTCCATATTTGTGCAAACACCGTATAATGTCCTCTGTATATTGTGTACTATTTACCTAAAATAGCACTGACAGTGTCTCCTTAATTCCAGGTAATTGTACGATTCAATCTTCACCATTGATTCTTTCCAATTTGAATATAGATAGCGTTTGAATTGGTTCGTCGTTTGTGCCTGAAGGTTTTCTGTTGATCAGTTCTTTCTTCCTTGAAGAAGATGATTAACTCATCGCTGATCGAATATATAGTTGTCACATCTGAGTGCATAGAGACATCTGACTACTTGCGATATCTGATTGCTTAACGAGATCTGATATATCCCCCTTTTTGTAAGTTGTGGAATAGGAGAGATCTGATACATTAACTGGTCACAATAATGCGGACAGTCTGTTGACAGACACCATCGCTGGTTCAATAACGAAGTCTTATACGAAGACACCTGAATCACTCTAGATAGGGGTGTCAATTCGGGTGGGTCGGGTGGGGTTGGGATGAAAAGTAAAAAAATTTCTGACCCGAACCCGAATCAACCCGAAATGGCTCAACCCGAACCTGATTTTTTTCGGGTGGGTTCGGGTTGGTTTATCGGGTTGTAAAGCATTTTAGTGTTAATTTGGGTTGATCTGGTGGGTTCGGATCGGGTTGGGTAAAATTTTTCAAAAAATGCTAACCCGAACCCGACCCGAACCCGAACCCGAACCAACCCGAGATGGCTCAACCCGAACCTGATTTTTTTCGGGTGGGTTCGGGTTGGGTCGGAATTTGACACCCCTAACTCTAGAGCACTTTCAACAGTAGAGACCTGACTCGATAAACTGAACTGTTTCAAAACCCAAATCTGATCGAAATCAAAACTAAATTTTAACTTAAAAAGTTGTCTTGACCCGGTAAAAATGACTCGGGCTTTAAACAATAAAATAACCCGGCCCAAAAATAAAATAACTCGGACCGAACTTAAAATGTTGACTCGACACTTAAACCACCCAACCCGGCCCGATTGAACCGACCCATCGGTCCAAACGAACCGGCCCAAACCAAAAACCCAAACCCTAGCCACACGCACACCATGCACGGTGCAGCGACCAGAAGTCAGTCATCGCGCTCGACCTCCCTGCTCCGGCCACCATGGCCGGAGCCCTTCCGTATGGACCACCCCCAGGTCCAGGCGATTCTAACGTGACCAACCTTGCCTCAAACCGTGGCCTAACCAGGGAGAAACAGTCGCTGCAAGTGGACGCACCGGCCATGCTGCGTGCCGTCACGACCACCTGCTTGTATCAGCTATCGTTCTCTCTGCTCCGGACACCAGGGCCAGAACCCCACCGGCTGGACCACCCCCAGGTCCAGCCGGTTCCAATGAGACCAGCCTTATGCGCCACAGAGCTCGAACGAGGCCAAGGAACACGACGCACGTCGCGCTCCATGCGAGAGTCACTCGACCAACCATGGTCTCGCGACGCCTAGCCTTGATCCAGCCCTAATCTAGCCCACTTCTCCACACCTAAGGACCCTCACTCGACCACCTGACCATGATCTGTGACCCCTGGACCAACCACGAATCGAGCAACACAAGAAAAGTCGAGAAAAATGTGAAAACAATTTACGTGTGATGAAGGAATTCAATCATGGATGCATAGATCTGAAAAAGGCACATCAAGTTCATGCATAATTTCATTAAAATAGGCTAATATGGTTTAAATGGTGAGAAAAGGATTGATATCACATACTTGGGTTGAATAAGACGTAGATCTGCAAGGTACGGACGTTCTAGACACGAGATCGGGGCGCCGCCGGAATTGGATCGCCAAGCTCCTTCAATGGCTGGAAATTTTTGAAAGTTTGTGTGCTTGTGAGGGAGGGGGATGGCTGGTGTAAAGAAAGGAGGCTAGGTTTGTGTAATTGGTGTTTAAGAAAATAATGAGTGTGCCTATAATGACCCTATGGATTTAAATTAACAAAAGTACAAGTTTGCCCTCTAATTGAATCAAAAGGTGTTTAAAACTCATACTTGGGCTTTAAAGATTATAAAGTTTCGAAATCTAGGCCTCCTAAAAATTTAAAATGCCTTAAAACTCAATATACCAGCCCGTATAGACGAAAAAAGGGTTCCCCTCCAAAATAATTATAAAAATCCTAATTTTTGGAAATGTTGCTTAAAATAAAATAAAATCATTCTTAATATACCATAACTTAAAAATCTCAATTTATTTTCTTTCCGGTCGACCCTAATCTCGTCCACGCGTCCGTAGCTCAAGCAGGCTCAAAAATAACACATGCATATCATGCAGCATAAAATCATAAATAAATCATATAATAAGGCATGTAATCATCTAAAAATATTTTCCCCCTAGTCATGCACTCATTTCTACGTAGTCAGGAAATTCTAGGAGTTACAACTCTCCCCCCTTATAGGAATTTCGTCCCCGAAATTGAGTACGTACCGAATAACTCCGGGTAGCGCGTCCGCATATCGGCCTCGGTCTCCCAGGTAGCCTCAACCTCCGAGTGGTTCTTATAATAAGGCATGTAATCATCTAAAAATATTTTCCCCCTAGTCATGCACTCATTTCTACGTAGTCAGGAAATTCTAGGAGTTACAACTCTCCCCCCTTATAGGAATTTCGTCCCCGAAATTGAGTACGTACCGAATAACTCCGGGTAGCGCGTCCGCATATCGGCCTCGGTCTCCCAGGTAGCCTCAACCTCCGAGTGGTTCTGCCACTGGACTTTCACCATCGGAATACTCCGCGCTCTCAGACTATGCTCCTCCCTAGCTAGAATCTGAACCGGTCGCTCCTCAAAAGATAAACCTGTGGCCAACTGGAGCGGCTCAAAATCCAACACATGAGACGGGTTCGGAATGTACTTCCTCAGCATCGAGATATGGAAGACATTGTGCACGGCTGATAAACTGGGTGGTAATGCTACTTGATAAGCCAGAGTACCAACCCTCTCCAGAATCTCGAACGGCCCAATAAACCTAGGGCTGAGGTTGCCTCTCCGGCCAAAGCGCATCACGCCCTTCATGGACGATATCCTCACGAATACATGATCTCCCACAGCTAGCTCCAGATCTCGTCGTCTCTGATCAGCATAACTCTTCTGACGACTCTGGGCTGTCCTCATCCTATCCCGAATCCTCGTCACAACATCTGCTTCTGCTGCACTAACTCCGGCCCAGTAAGCACTCTCTCGCCAACCTCATCCCAGTGTACGGGAGATCTGCATCTCCTCCCATACAACGCCTCATACGGATCCATCCCAATCGACGCCTGAAAGCTGTTGTTGTACGTGAACTCAACGAGCGGTAATCTCGTGTCCCACGTACCCTAAAAATCAATGACGCAAGCTCTCAGTAAATCCTCCAAAATCTGAATGACCCTCTCTGACTGTCCATCGGTCTGCGGATGAAACGCGGTACTGAATGACAATCTCATCCCCAAGGCGGCATGCAAACTCCTCCAGAATGCAGACGTGAATCTGGTGTCTCTGTCCGACACTATCGAGACTGGTATGCCATGCAGTTTAACCACCTCTCGGATATAAAGCTCTGCGTACTGCGTCAGGGTGAAAGTAGTCTTCACGGGTAAGAAATGCACTGACTTGGTGAGTCTGTCCACAATCACCCATATAGCCGTGAACCCTCTGGGACTCCTGGGCAAACCAACTAAAAAATCCATCGAGATATGCTCCCACTTCTACTCAGTAATGGGAAGTGGCTACAGCAACCCTGCCAATCGTTGATGCTCTGCCTTGACCTGCTGACAAGTCAAGAACTCAGACACGAATCTCCCTATGTCTTTCTTCATCCCTGGCCACCAATACAAAGTCTGTAAATCTCGGTACATCTTCGTACTCCCTGGGTGGATGGAGTACGTCGATGCATGAGCCTCAGATAATATTTCGGCTCTCAACTGACCAGTGCTCGGCACCCACATCCGGCCTCTGAAATGTACTATCCCATCCTCAACAGTGTACAAACCTCATCCTCTGTCCTCATCACGCTGCCTCCACTGCTGTAACTGCTCATCGGAGGCCTGCCCCTCTCTGATCCGCTCACAAAGGGTCAGCTGAATAGTGAGCGCTGCCAAACTCGATGCACAGCCTCCTGAATAAAGCTCTAGACCAAACCTCTCTATCTCAGTCTGTAGTGGCCTCTCAACTGATAGACAAGCCACCACTGCAATCTTCCGGCTCAAAGCGTCTGCCACTGCATTAGCCTTACCCGGATGGTAGCTAATGTCACAGTCATAATCCTTCACCAACTCCAACCATCTGCGCTGCCTCATGTTCAGCTCCTTCTGGGTGAATAAGTACTTGAGGCTCTTGTGGTCGGTGAATATCTGACACTTCTCGCCGTATAAGTAGTGCCTCCAAATCTTCAGTGCAAACACCACTGCAGCAAGCTCCAAATCATGCGTCGGATAGTTCTGCTCATAACTCTTCAACTGCCTTGACGCATATGCAATAACCTTGCCGCCCTGCATCAGAACTGCACCCAAACCTCTCAAAGACGCATCTGTGTAAACCACAAACTCCTCGTGGTCCACTGGCATGGCTAATACTGGTGCTGAAGTAAGGGCCTCCTTTTCAGCTGATCAAAGCTCCTCTGACACTCGGGACTCCACACATACTTCGCATTCTTCTTGGTCAAGGATGTCAAGGGCACTGAAATAGAAGAGAAGCTCTTGATGAATTTGTGATAATAACCTGCCAAGCCCAAGAAACTACGAATCTCCGCTGCATTCTTCGGAATCCCCAGTTCTGCACTGCCTCCACCTTCGATGGGTCAACAGAAATCCCATCTCTCGACACGATATGCCCTAAGAAAGCCACCTGCTCCAGCCAAAACTCGCATTTGCTGAACTTGGCATACAATCTATGCTCCCTCAAAGTCTGCAAAGCCGTCTGCAAGTGCTGCCTATGCTCCTCCAAGATCCTTGAATAGGTCAGAATGTCATCGATGCACACAATGACGAACTGGTCTAGATACTGCCCGAATACCCTGTTCATCAGATCCATGAAAATCGCTGGGGCATTCGTCACCTAAAAGCAATCTTGGACACGTCCTCCTCTCTAACTCTCAGCTGATGATAGCCAGATCTCAGATCAATCTTCGAGAACACTGAAACTCCCTGCAACTGATCGAATAAATCATCAATCCTCGGGAGTGGATACTTATTCTTCACTGTGACTCTGTTCAGCTCTCGATAGTCGATGCACAACCTCATGCTACCATCCTTCTTCTTCACAAATAACACTGGCGTGCCCCATGGAGAAAAACTAGGGCGAATGAACCCCTTATCAAGCAACTCCTGAATTTGCTCCTTAAGCTCCTTCATCTCGATAGGAGCCAATCGATAAGGTGCCTTAGAGATAGGCACTGTCCCTGACATCAACTCAATAGAAAACTCCACCTCTCGCTCCGGTGAAACTCCCACTACATCTCAGGGGAAACATCTGCATAGTCTCTGGCTACCTCCACATCAGCTAGTGAAGGGCCTGCTGAATCTCCAGAAGTGGTAACGCTGGCCAAGAATGCCTGACATCCACGCTCCACTAGCCTCCTGGTCTGCAGAAAAGATATGAATCTGGGCTTCCGTGGCCTCCTAGCTGCCTCAAATAAGAAGGCCTCCTGCCCTGGCGGTCTGATAGAAACTGTCCTCCGCTGAAAATCAATCACTGCTCCGAACTCCAACAGCCAATCCATGCCTAGGATGAGTTCGAATCCTGTCATCGGCAAAACGACCAAATCTGCTCTAACTGCATGGTCCTGAAACGTCATCGTCAAACCCTGCAAGACGCTGGTCGTCGTCAACTCCTCTCCTGCCGGAACCATCACGGCGAGAGCTACCCCCATGCTCTCCGAAATAATTCACATCATCTGTGTGAATGCACTCGAAATAAACGAGTGGGTCGCCCCTGAGTCTAGCAAAGCGAGTGTAGTGACCCCATGCACCCGAATATCACCTGAAACAGAACGTCACACATGTACGCGTTTACGATCATACTAAAAGCTCAAAAGCATATTAGATACCTAAACAGTTATAAGTTCTCTAGTCCTATCCGTCAAAGTTCTCAAGCCAAGTCCTAGAAGTCCTACAGTTCCCACCTATGTTCACCTAGCAACTAAGGCAACAAGTTTCCTAGCAGTGCTCTATCTAGCATATAGTTCCAAAACACTCAGGTAGCACATAACAAGGTACGAAAATCTAAAACGGCATACCTGTAAGCAAATTCGTGTCCAGGTCTGCTGCCTCAGCCTGCATCACGAACACGCGACCAGTGGCCTGACTCCTCTTAGGGCAGTTCCAAGAGATATGCCCTGGCTCCTTGCAGTGATAGCACTTGTCAGTCCCTACCATGCAAGGTCCTGGATGCCGCTTATTGCACTTCTTGCAAATTGGAAACTCCCCAGGTCTAGGGGCGCTGGCCCCCTGCTGCTGTGGCCTCTGTGGGCCCTATGGCCTCTGCTGCTGCTGCTGGCCCTGCTGAGATGGGCCCTTAGAAGGCCCCTGGAAAGTTCTCTTCGCTGGTGGATGTGAATACTGGCCCCGGGCAAGCTGATGCATCTGTCTCTTCCTCTGATAGTCCTCCCTCATATCCTTTCGGCCCGTCTTGAACCGGTAGGCCCTGTTCACTGTCGCCATATAAATCCCCACGTCCGCCATGTTGACATCGTGGCGGATGTCAGGTTGCAGTCCATCAGTAAACTGCCTCAGCTTCTCATTCTCCATTGTATCAATCGCGGGCACAAAGGGACATCCCAGCTCAAACTGCCGAACGTACTCCGCAACAGACTTGTCTCCCTGACGGAGACTCATAAACTCCTGAATTAGCTGGCTCCGGGCATCCACGGGAAAATACTTCTCATAAAAGACTTTCTTGAACTCTTCCCAAGATAGGCTCTCCAGATACAGTCCAATTATTGCGCCCTTCCACCAAAGAGAAGCGTCTCCCTTCAGCATGAAAATAGCACAACGGACACTATCGGCGTCCGCTAGACCCATGTAGTCGTATATAGTCTCCATGGATCGAATCCACTCCTCAGCAACCAGTGGATCGATGGTGCCAGCAAACTCCTTTGGTCCCTGCTTGCGGAACCTCTCTGCGACGTCCTCCTCATGCGACTTCCTGGGTTGCTCTGACTGGCGCTCCAACAGCCTAGTAATCCCAGCTAGCATGTCCACGCTAGCTCTCTCATATGGAGTCAACTGAAGTGGTGGGGGAGGAGGAGGTGTAGCATCACCCTACTGGCTCCTATCACGTCGGGGAGGCATTGTTCTGATACACCAAAACCTTATAACATAAATCTAAGTACATGACTAAGCGTCTATTCTTTTAAATTTTAAGGCCAAAAATCATGCAAGTCTAAAACATGCAGCATACTAAAATAAACATAAATAATAAAATAATAAAACTCACAGACTGGTAGTGCGACTTTTGAGCTCCACACAGCAGGCAAGTACCCACCAGAACCACCGCTCTGATACCAACTGAAACGAAACAGACTCTAGAATTTTTTTTTGAAAACATTTGCGGAAGCATAAACTTTAAATATGGCTCGTTCCTTCTAAAACAATTTTTAAATCATTTTCTCAACATACCTTAAGCTTAAATAAAGGAATATTTAAAAACGTCAAACATCCAACATTGTAAAATCATCGAATAAAAAGAATACTGAAATCCAACATGTTTAAAAACCAGTATCTAAACTGCAACATGACAAAACTGAATCATAAAGGCGGTCACGGGGTACTGCTGCAACCGGCGCTCAGAGGTCATCACCGCCAGTCGGAATGAACTCATCAACAGGATCATCACCTGCACCATTTAAACCTAGTGAGCCTAGAGGCTCAGCATGCTCTATCGTAATGCATAACGAAGTACATACTAATAAAATCGCAAGCAAGCACACACTGTAATTAAAATAACGTAAAAGACATGGATGCGTGCATGATCTTAAAACATTTCATCATGTAATCATATCATAACATGTCATATATCATATAAGACATGGCATATCGTAATCTGAAAGAAAGCGTAAGAGTAATATCAGTGTGTGAGCAGCGTATGACTGATCAGTCATAATAACCAACGTACGTGGCGATGTGGTTCACCCGACCTTACCTCGGGATCCCTATATGTCACACCTCCTAAAAACTGCCACTTTACCCCGCTGTTACACGAGGATCCATAGGCCCTGAAATCCTGATATCATTCCTAAAAACATGGGATCCCCGGGCCCGACTACCCGGTTAACTCCCTTCATAGACTTGCCACATCAATTCCTCGGATTTTTAACTTAAAAAGGACATGCCTCATTGTTTCATAAATCTCATGATGCGTAAATTTCTTAAAATCATGCAATTTAAAAGCTTAGCCCGTTAATGTATAATTAATTCTTTTCTTTAAAACTTTTACGTACATAGCATACTACATATATGGTTTATTATGCATTTACGGGCCTCTACATTTTTCTACTTCGGTCAAGGATTGATTCCGGGGCCTGGATCGCTACTTCTAGACCACAAGTCGCTCTAAAATCGGCGGATAAAATGAATGTTCATCGCTTTTTCCCATTTTTGCCTATTTTCTTTAAATTTTGATTTCTTAAAAATCGAGACAAAAATAGACTAATTAAAATCAGTTTTGACTTCTAAAAATTAATTGGGGCTTATTAAAATCGATTTTGACCTATAAAATCAATTTTGACCTAAAAAACCGATTTTGATCAAAAGACCGCTTTTGACCAAATTAAATCCCAAAAATTGATTTTGATCTAATTAAAATCCCTAAAGCCCTAATTTTGACTAAAAACTTAAAATTAAACATAACTTAAATTATTTAAAGGGTTTGACTCAATTTTGACCTTCTGCTAATTTCTTTAAAATTTGGACCTATTACACATGAATTAAAATAACAGGTCCATAATTAAAATAACTTGACCCCATTTTAAAATATTTGACTCGAGACTCGAAGAACCGATCCGGTCCAACTGAACCAGCCGGTTCAATTGAACTGAACCATCCATGCAAACCCTAAACATCACCTAGTCGCCTACACCATGCGACGCTCAACGACCAGCAGCCTTTCAACCGCTTCGACCGCCTGCTCCGGCCACCCATGGTCGGAGCCCCACCGGCTGGACCACCCCTAGGTCTAGCTGGTTCCATTGATACCACCTTGGTCCAAGCCATGCGCCACAGAGCTCGAACGAGGCCAAGGAAACACGACGCACGTCGCGCTCCATGCGAGAGTCACTCGACCAACCATGGTCTCGCGACGCCTAGCCTTGATCCAGCCCTAATCTAGCCCACTTCTCCACACCTAAGGACCCTAACTCGACCACCTGACCATGATTCGTGACCCCTGGACCAACCACGAACCGAGCAACACAAGAAAAGTCGAGAAAAACGTGAAACAATTTACGTGTGATGAAGGAATTCAATCATGGATGCGTATATCTGAAAAAGGCACATCAAGTTCATGCATAATTTCATTAAAATAGGCTAATATGGTTTAAATGGTGAGAAAAGGATAGATATCACATGCCAGGGTTGAAGAAGACGTAGATCTGCGAGGGTACGGACGTTTTAGACACGAGATCGAGGCGCCGTCGGAATTGGATCACCAAGCTCCTTCAATGGCTGGAAATTTTCAAAATTTTGTGTGCTTGTGAGGGAGGGGGACGGCTGGTGTAAAGAAAAGAGGCTAGGTTTGTGTAATTGGTGTTTAAGAAAATAATGAGTGTGCCTATAATCACCCCTATGGATTTAAATGAAAAAAAGTACAATTTTGCCCTCTAATTGAATCAAAAGGTATTTAAAACTCATATTTGGGCTTTAAAGATTATAAAGTTTCGAAATCTTGGCCTCCTAAAAATTTAAAATGCCTTAAAACTCAATATATCAGCCCGTATAGGCGAAAAACGGGTTCCCCTCCAAAATAATTATAAAAATCCTAATTTTTGGAAATGTTGCTTAAAATAAAATAAAATCATTCTTAATATACCATAACTTAAAAATATCAATTTATTTTCTTTCCGGTCGACCCAAATCTCGTCCACGCGTCCGTAGCTCAAGCAGGCTGAAAAATAACACATGCATACCATGCAGCATAAAATCATAAATAAATCATATAATAAGGCATGTAATCATCTTAAAAATTTTTCCCCTAGTCATGCACTCATTCTACGTATTCAGGAAATTTTAGGCATTACAATCCTGTTGGATCTGTTTTGCATATCCGAATCTAAGTTTTGATTTACACAAAATCTGAATAAACATATGCACGTATGTTTATGTGTGAAAATATTTCTCCCCCTTTTTGTGGGAATCAAAAAGAGTTTGAAATCTTGTCTCCCCTTAACAAAACTCCCCCTTAACAAATCATGGGGTAAGTTTATTTTCGAAATGAAATCATTATGCACAGGGAGACAGTTTTGTCGAAAACGTTGTACATGCATGAGATTTTGAAAAATCTACGCTACTCAAAAGTTCTCATTGCTTAGGACCAGAGGAGCAATAGAAGATTCAATTCATATAATCTCTTCCATTTCTCCCTAAGGCTTAGCTTCGCCCAGCCTTAGAGATCTTGGCGTCCATAGACCTCGTGCAATCTGTCAGCTCGTCGGAAGAGATGTTGCCGCTCTTTCCTTTCGAGAAATTGCTCTACAATTCAATAGACATTCCTCCCCCTATCCATATGCAATGAGTTTTTAAACCCTTAAATTTTGTAGCGTAGAAAGGCTTTCAAACGGATATCAGAGCATACATGAATTTTCAAACCGTTTAAAAACATTTTTCGAAATAAAATGCACTATTCAAGAACAACCCGCTCTGCCACTTGTTGGGATCGATTTAACCCTCTATATACTTGTTATTTTGACAATAATCGGCACTTAGAGTGTGTAATCAGATCGAATGATAAGACGCAGGATTCAGCAAGGCATTGAAGCCAAGTTGCGATAACCAAACTGGTTCCAGCTGGTTGTTGAAACCAGCTTGATATAAAGCAAGCGCTCATCATGTTGGTTCCAGTTGGATGCTGAAACCAGCTCGACACACAGCCGAACGATCTGGTTAACTTATCTTGAGCTGCAATAGCTCAGTTTTCTTGAATAATTGTGCACCGAGATACAGATTGATTAATGAACAAAAATCATGCGGAAATAATTCAAACTGCACTCTAAATTCGAAAGCTCGATTAAACGGTTTTATGCGTTTGACAAATATGCAATGCATGAATATGCAAATACTGAATCAGTAAAGAAAGATACGCTGATATGTTTATGGAAGTTCGGAGCTTCAAGCAGC
Source organism: Dorcoceras hygrometricum (assembly GCA_001598015.1). Lineage (NCBI taxonomy): Eukaryota > Viridiplantae > Streptophyta > Magnoliopsida > Lamiales > Gesneriaceae > Dorcoceras > Dorcoceras hygrometricum. The sequence continues at coordinate 102,669 of KV008285.1, forward strand.
TCAAAGAGCAGACAAGAAGAGAGCATCTAGAGACCAGCTCGTACAGCATTAGCAGATGCCATCAAATCTACGAGCTAGTAATCCAAGCTGGTTAAGGTCAAACCAGCTCAGTCAACAAAGCAAAAGTCGTCTGAGTTCAAGAGCAGAAATTAGACAAAACAACAAGCAAAGCGATTTGAATACAAGGCATTACGCAGACTACTCTTCAGTATTCGAATCTATTCGTTGTGATGTCTTCTCAAAGTATAATGCCCACGTGCTAAAAGCCAAATAGCCTGCAGAAGCATTAAATGAAAAGGACACAAAGTACAACTATGTCAGAACTTTTCAGAAGACTTTCCAACGGGAAGAAACTTGTGTCCAACGGCTACAATCTGCACAGAGGCTTTATATACAGGCGCAATAGAACAGAAGAATACATGCACAAAACAGAGAGAGTATAGTTGTGCGAAGTCCAAACAGAAAATCAAGAAACGCACAACATTGAACTTGGGAAGACAATGAAAAACCAGCTCAAACTAGGAGCACTTCCCAGGGTGTGAGAGATTTAATTATTAAGAGACTGTGCTTACACTGTAAATCTCACACACACACATTCACTCATATTCGAGAGTTGAGCGAAAAAGATTAGAGTGAATGTGATTCAATACTCTCCATTGTAGTCTTTGGACAGAGACGTTAAACAATTCTAATTGTCTTTCGCACTGAGATGTTAAAGAAGTGTGTGTTGTCTTTCGCACTGAGACAGTATAGAAGTGTCGCCTTTCACACTGAGGCAGTAAAGAAGTGAGTTAGACACATGCAGCTTGCGGGCTGGTGTGCAGTGGTGTGGCTAGGAGTTCTTGCGGCTGTGGGTTGTAAGAGTGGGTTGCAGCAAGGGTGTTTGTAATCAAAGTCTTCTAGTGGATCCTTCCCGTTGAGGAAGAAGGGGATACATAGGAGATTGAGCTCCGAACTTTCATAAACAAATCAGCGTATCTTTCTTTACTGATTTCAGTATTTGCATATTCACGCATTGCATATTTGTCAAATGCATAAAACTGTTTAATCGAGCTTTCGAATTTAGAGTGCAGTTTGAGTTATTTCCACATGATTTTTGTTCATTACTCAATTTGTATCTCGGTGCACAAGTATTTAAGAACACTGAGTTATTGCATCTCAAGATAAGTTAACCAGATCATTTGGCTGTGTGTCGAGCTGGTTTCAGCATCCAGCTAGAACCAGCATGATGAGCGCTTGCTTTATATCAAGCTGGTTTCAAAAACCAGCTAGAACCAGTTTGGTTATCGCAGCCTGGCTTCAATGCCTTGCTGAATCATGCGTCTTATCATTCGATCTGATTACACCCTCTAAGTACCGATTATTGTCAAAATAACAAGTATATAGAGGGTTAAATCGATCTCAACAAATCATCAACAACGAAGCTGTTGGGGAACCACGGCGGATCCGGATCGCGCCTCCCGGCGAGGCAGCGGAAGAACAAAATTGGCCGGGAGACGATCAATACAATAAAACAAACATGCAATCTATGACATTCATAGGGTGTTTCTCGGGGTTACCTTGCTGGCAACTCGTACCTGGCTCCGACCAGTTTCGCGAGAAAACCGGCACTTCACGGTAGGCGGCGGTAGATTATGTCAATCAGGTCCACGACCGGAAACGATCTCCCTCCGATCAGCCTGCACTAGAAGACTGAAGGATTTTATCGCCAACAGATTCTCCTCGAAAAGTTGGCCGGAGCAAGTCCGGCGAACGGCGGCGGCGGCGGCGACTAGCGGCGGCGGCGGCGGCGTGAGGTTTGAGGAGAAAGGGGCGGCGGCTTCTTGCTCTAGGGTTAGGGTTTCTGATTAAGTGTCAAGTGTTTTATGATTTAGTCCTGAGTCTACCTTAAGTAGACTTAATGATGGACTTGGACCGGCCCAACGGGCCCGGGTCAACGGATGAACATTCGGTTCATCTCCATCACTGTGACTTCATCATAACTCCGATCGTCGATCAGATCGGACCGATCGACTCGGTTTCCAAAACTGAATACTATGATCTGAAAAACCATTTTTCAGAACCCCAGTGGAAAATGACCGTTTTGCCCCTCAACAGCGGAAATCACGATTTGACCCCTGTTGACCTTTAGGAAGTCGCACTCCCCAAAATTCTCCTCAAGTGCTCAACACATTGAGCTCAGTATCCATGCAGGAATCTCGAATCCAGTACTTGTGTGACCCTCAATGGTTCAGGGATACAGCTAGCCGTGGGCCCACAACCATTGTGGCTCCGGAATCATAATTCCGGACTTGCCCATCGGATAATGGTAAGAGCGTCTAGAAACATCGCCCCATGATCCCCTAGGTATCACTGATAGTGCCTGCAAGAACCAGTTGGTCGTGGTTAGCGTACAGTACGGTCCTTTCAATCCATATATCCCGATGAGATCAACGACCATTGGTAAATCGAGAGTCGCTATAGATCCGATAGCTATGCATACATCTTGGAGATCGAATAGTGACATCACGAGTGTAACTAGGTAAACACATTTACCTAAAACACTTCTAGTACTCTGGCCAGAGATTTATACACTATTATCCCCTCAGATAGCATAGGATATCCACGCATGTCTGCGAGGGGTGAATCCTCGACAACGATGCATCGACTCCTACATGCATTGGGGTCTCACCCAATCCCGTCGCCTGATGACCCCAAGTGAGTCGGCAAACGGGTCAAAGTGAGATGCCTATCATGTAGAGTCTCAATGACGTTTCGAGTCGTGAGGACTAATCAGTACAACCAAGACCTCGGACTTATCCACTCGACAAATGGTAACCACTTGGAAAGTCCAAACGAGGGTAGTTCGATAGATCACTAGGTCACTATCTATCTGCATGCTCAGAACATCACAATGTTCCCTACCAATTAAACATGGTACTTCGCATCGCAGATACTAGTCTCGATCTAGGGTGGCCTTATCCTCATTTTGACGGCCCAATCGACTAGGAACTATGTTCAGAATACACAGTGACTATTAGATGTGTTTCATGATAGCCGTCATACCCACTATCACATCTAACATACACTTTAGTGCATTCTAGGTCT